>VCJJ01001597.1:19771-35154 GCA_024139415.1 Backusella tarrabulga
GCCACCGCCAGACTATATAATTACTATTAGTATTTACTAATATTATTTTCGAGAAAGATCAACTTACATGTCCGTGATCCCAAGACTTGGTCATAGTAACAGTTTCAACGATGATGACTGGAGGTTTAGTTTCAACGTGGACACTGTCGTGGTGATGGTGATGGCTATCACCTCCACCGCCGTGATGGTCACCGCCTCCGCCACCATGGTGATCTCCTCCGCCTCCGTGGTGGTCATCGCCTCCACCGCCATGATGGTTGTCATCGCCACCACCATGGTGATTTCCTCCTCCACCGTTATCGGGCTTCTGGCTAGCACTTGGGTGGGCAGCTATAAAGAAAGAACATTAGTATCATGAAGGAAATGAATATGATGAACGAACGTACAAACAATGCATGTAAATGCTGCAGTAAGGGCAATAGCTGTAAAGATCTTCATTATTATTGCTTTATGTAAACTAAAGATGAGCTATTAGATAATAATAAAAGAAATATATAAGAAAATACAAAAGTGATTTTTCAGGCTCTTTATATGAAATTTATAAATCCCCGAAAAGGTGTTGATGTTTTTATTAAAAACAAAATACCTTGATATCGGAAAAATGGTCGATTGAGGCCTGTGCCAGTAGAAAGTTTCCGTCATTTAATGGCCTATTGAAATTTAAATCAAGTCTGTTCATGGATTTTTTCGAAGTGCAGATTAAAATCTTCAAGTAGTATAGAAAAAAGCAGTAAAAAAGAACCGGAGATTTAAAAAAATACACGCTTGGATGAACAAGAAAAAAAAAGATGACGAATGCAGAGAGTGGATTTGGTCAAAAAACCAATGCAACCGTTTAGATAACTTTTATTTATTTTTATTTTATTTTTGCTATCATTAAAGCTTTCAATAGTCGTGATAGCAGTAGTAAAATGGGAATAACGCCTCCAACAACAAATAGTCCATCCCCTGAATTCGATGCTTTAATGGAACGAGCCAAGGCATTGATGGCTAGAAAGGACAAGATCGACGACGAATTACGCGAATTAGATGAGCAGTTGATGATTGCAGGTATTGGTATGGAGGATTCGCTTGTAGACAGCTCTGGCTTCCCTAGAGCCGATCTTGACGTAGCAGCAATAAGAGGAAGTCGAGTTCAGATAGTCCGCCTCCGCAATGACCACAAAGATGTCATGAAGGAAATTGAACATGTGTTGCATGAAATCCACAAGGCCAAAAAGGAACAGAGTGAAAACGCTGAGGCCCAGGCAGCAGAAGAAGCAACAGCAGATGCAACAGCAGATGCAACAGAATCATCAGCCTCGATGCCACAGGCAGTCGCGTTTGCAATAATCAATGCAGTGGCACCGGATTCGCCTGCCGATTTATCAGGACTGCGCAGGAATGACCGCATATTAAAGTTTGGTAATGTTCACGCAGATAATCACGATCGTCTTCAGGCTCTGAATGCGTTGATAAGCCAAAGTGAGAATCAGCCTGTTCCCATTGTTGTGTCCAGAGATAATGAAACACTCCGACTCACAGTTACACCTCGATCTGGATGGGGCGGAAGAGGCACGCTGGGCTGTCATATCTTGCCACTTTAATCCCCTTCCAATTCATCATCTCATTTATCATTTGTGCTAATAACTGTAATAAAATGTTTTTCTGAATCATCAGTTTGCTTTTGTAAATATTATTTAGAAAATGTTATACCTGCTCATGTATTCAATGCTATTGAAACAAAAATTATTATTGTATGCATTCTTAATGCGTTCCAGCCGTAACTAAGAATATATATCTCTTTTTTTTTTTTAATAATATAAATTATATTATTGGTGGTTGGTTACCATGGTAGCAGTTGCTATGTTACCATTTTTATCATTTTCAAAAGTTGTAGTTAAAGGTAAACAGGGCTTGAGATGATAAATAGTTATTGAAAGATCTTCGTGGTGTGAATCCAGATAAAAAGATTATATCTTGAACCGTCATTTGTGTTTATGATATTCCTATTCATTTATAAAATTCTAAATGCTTCTGTTGTTAAACTAGATGTATCAATTGGATCTTTTTTGTATTATAGCACCATGGAAGATGATTGTGTATTTCAAAAGATGAAACCTCCTCTGCTAATCAATCTGTATATGCATGAAAAGAAACGAGTGGGACTAAATCTCAATTAACCTCGATATACTTGATTCGTTTTGCTGAATAAAAAGAACCAATAGCATCAAATTCATGAATATGCAGGTATTTATATAATCAGTTTATCTAATTGACAACTGAAAACATAACAGCAGGATGAAATTAAACACTGCAACCTTGGCGTATATACGTAATACACAAAAACAAACGGTAAAAACTATTAATTTACTCATATTTATCCATCCCAACATTAGCTTGTAAATCAAGTCAGCATGTACCCTTATCTCTACAGTTTTTGAAAAAGTTAAGCAGTGTTCTAAATATAAGTTATCTCAAATCCAACAATAAAATATATTAAATCGGCGCCTACAACCCCAACTTTTACTAGTACTTGTTTTTAATATTACCGCGAAACATTATCCTATGGATATGCGTGATTCCTGCAGGCACATTTTCAACGAAGTAAACTTTTTCTATTTTAACTTTCCCTTTCTATTCAAATTACTTTAGGTTTTTTTTTCTTTTGTTCTTTTAGAAAAATATAAATACTTTTAATGGAATAAATATATGATTTGGTTGTCAAAACAAACCAGTAGTAATAAAACGAGTTGGCAACATTATAGTTGTCCTGTTTTTGTGTATAAATTACTTTGGTTTTACGAGATAATAGCCGTAGATCTCTTTTGTCTCATGTTTTGACGAAAAAGTATAATTTAAGTTTGTCTCTCACCATCATCAAAGTGATTAATTACAGCACTTTGAAACTGTATCTCATTATTTCTCTGTTTGTGTATAAAAGAAACTCAATTCATTTCACGCCATAATACCTTTTCGGCAAGAGCTCTTATTCGCTTTTTGATTTGGTTACACCAATGGCTCTAATTTATTTCATGCGCTTGTTTCATTTTTTTTTATCGCTCCTATTTGCAAAGCAATATATTTAGTTTATCAGTTAAAGCACGCAATAATGATGAGGAAGCTATTTATCTGTTTTGTTGTTGTTGTTGTTGTTGTTGTTGTTGTTTTACGAATAAGTCTCCAATGAGACAGATGGTATATTAGAAAGTTTGTCATGACAAGAAAAACAATTAAATTTCAAATTAAAGCTATTTTTATATCAGATTTATAATTTATTAGAAACAGAACAACATTTGAAATAGTAACAGGGATTAAGATCACTTAATTTCTTTCCACTCTTATTCTTTCACGAATATACTCTTTCTCTCAATTTCTAACCCCCTTTTTTTCTCTCTTTCTCTCCCTTTTACTTTCTGATTATTATTATTATTATTATTATTATTATTCTCTTTTAATTTTTTTCTTCTTTTCGCTTCTTTCAAACGAGATAAAAGTACAAAGCATCGTATCTCACTCTGTAATCATTAAATCGATTTACTTTTTTAGTAAATATGCTTGAACCAAAGATAGCACACGCTCACATTTGGCCAAAAGAGCAGCATCGATATACAGTGGAAAAACATGAGGTGAATGCTTCTATCACGAGCTTGTCTTCTATGCTCGTAAACCTACCGCATTATACTAAATTGACCAAAGAAGAAATAATAGTAAGGCAAGGCTAAAAGTTATTATATTTTTCTAACACTTTGTTTTTTATCATTCATGCAGAATTTGATGGAAAGCCACTTAAATAATCCCGACCGAGCAGTACATTTACAGTTATTTGATAGCTTTTTGGAACACCATTTAATTATTCCAGAAACAGGCTCTGTATTTTTTTCCATACATTCAAACCATAACGCCAAGGCAAACGGAGTTTTCACGCCATTGACAAAATGCTATTCCACGTCATGCCAAACGGATGGACATTCATGTTATTCACCTCTTTGTCCAAATAAAAAAAATCAAATGGAACCACTGAGGTGCATAAACAGTTTTGAGTATAGTGAAAATAGTATCAAGGTAATAAATATACAGATATATATCAAAACCAATAAAAATAAGAAGAATAAAAAAGAAAAGACAAGTTAAAGATAAGATGGTTTTAAAACATCTCACACATATACCTATAGAGAGAACAGGATTTAATACAACATCTCAAAGTCGTATACACGAAAAAAGAAATGAAACGGCAAGCAGCAATTGCGGAGCTTCTATCAACAGAAAGCAACTATTGTCAAGACTTGATAATACTTGACCAGATTTACGCTATACCATTATTAGAATTAGAGGAGGTGATAAAGAACAAATCACGTCGGCAGCGATTTTATCATACCGTCTTTGGAAATTATCTGGAAATCAAGCAACTTCACAAGTCATTTTACAGTAAAACAGCGATGCATTGGAAATCTGGTATCTTTTGTGACATGATTGGAAAGTATATATTGGAACACGTGACCGGTCTTGTCAAGCCTTACTTGACTTATGCGGCTCACCATGCAAAATCGGCTCATTGTTTGACATTGGAGCAACGATGTAATAAGAGATTAAATCATTTTTTGGAGGCCCAAGATAAAAAGGAATGCACTCGACGACTGGGTATATATCACTACCTTACGTCTCCAACATTATGGATAGGTAAACTAAAGCTATTGGTGGCGGCCATTTTGAAGAATACAGAGCCAGCGACAGCAAACGAGGAGGATCGAACCGCGTTAAAGTCATCAGTGGCTATATTACACAGCATCTTACTTCAGATGAACGAGCTTCCAGTAACAACAGAAAAGGAACTTCGGCAAGAAGAATTATTGGGTTGCATTTATGTACAATCAAAAAAGAGTATAGAGTTCGATTTATTAAAAGTACCAGATAACAGTCGACTTGTCGAAGAGGATACTGTCAAATTGGTCAGAACTAATCATCCACTCCAGTTCACCGCCAGTCATTTATTTTTGTTTTCACACGCACTGGTGGTCGCTCAACAGCGTATCGTAAGTGATCGTACAGAATACGTTGCTTTGTCCGGATTCCCCATTTCCACTCAGATGCTTTTCATAGACCATGCTTTACCAACACCATATATGCGACGCTCATCGCTGGCAAACTCGTACCAGCTTACTAGCTCGATTCGAAATCCAGAGATTTATGATTCTGATGAAATTAACAAAACAGCGGTGCTTGAAAGCATCCCTGACATCCCTGACATCCCTGAAAGATCGACCTCATCCATGATTAAACAAATAAAAACAAAGTTATTAAAACTTAGAACAAATAAACATCAGCCAAGTTTATCAGCTCCCGTCTCGCCTGTTTCCAGCGATTTCCCATCCCCAACATTCTCACGCCCAAGCAGACGAGGCTCAGAACCACTATTACTAAAGAACTCGAAACAAAAATCATTCTCCAACGATGATAAAATAGTCAAAGTGGGCCACAGAACGCAACCCGAGTTTTTATTCCAACTCTTATTTGATTCTCGTATTAAAAAGGAGGGATGGAAGGCCATTTTGACCAATAAAACTCAACATTATGCAGACAAAAATCTGGTTGAGATGCAACCAGTTCTTGGCCGGTCGCTAATTGAATTGTCAATACCTTTTTGCGCTTCTTATTCTACTCCTGCTTCATCGTTGTCTAGTTTATCTTTTGAAACCACCAACTCCTCCTTCTCCTCTAAATCTATCGGTGAGAAACTGAATGTAGCTTGTGCTTGTTCATTTAGTAAGTAATAACCATAAAATGTTAATAATAATTAAATAAAAAAAAAACATAAAGAATGAAAAATGATCACTAACCTATTATTATTGCTACTCAAGCCTACCATGATAAAAACCATTTATTTTTAGCTACAAAAGACGGTATTATGATCGGACCAGATACTGAATGTGATTTATTTATTTCTCTACCATCCATCCGTCAAATGTCCATGCTAGACAGCGACAAACTTGTTGTTTTAATTGGACACCAATTGGTCCAATATTCAATTGATGGCTTGCTCAAGAACACTACGGAAAATTCTCATCCTCAAGGGTCACTCATTTCCTCCAATGCCTCTTGCTTTACAATTGGAAAAATTAAAAATCAAGCTGTAATTCTCTATATCACACTTGAACAAATATTAATTTTAAACACTCCAGAAAGAATGGTATGGAAAATAAGAACAATATGATTATTTAATAACACTTTGTACATTAGGAATACAATATATCAACAAAGGATCCTATTTCTATCCAATGTATGGATCCGCTTATTATCATTCGATCACTGTCTAATGGTACAGAGTGCATTGATATAACAGATCAATTGGATGATGCATCCAAGCTATCGATGGGACCTCTCATTGGGTGCGCTCCGTTGGATCGACACCACGGGATATTATCCAATTCTTATTGCGGCTGGTTTTATTCAAATAGTGGACCTGACAAAACAAGACAAGCAATAGTATATGAGTCACATGTTAACCATATTGCTATCTGCTATCCATACCTGTTGTGTTTTTCTAACAATGTTATTGAGATTAGACATGTAGATACAGTAAGTGTTTGAGACAATGAAATAGGATGGCAAACTAAAAATATACATATATATAAAATAGGGAGATTTGCTACAAGTAATCCAAGGACATCATATTTGTTATTTGACGCATAATTCGTCGCATTTTTATTTCACAATGTCGACTCAACTGTTCAAGATTCAAATAAGTACTAATAGCAAATAGTAATTTTTGTTATAATGACTTGTTTTTTTTTTGTTTTTTTTAAATATATATGATAAAAATAAAATAAGAAATAATTTACAGAAGGGAAGAAAGCGAGTCAATCAAGAAAAAAGTCGGGGAGTGGTATAAGTAATGTAGTGAACAATGCAAATAAAGAGAAATAAAGAAATGAAAACAAAAAACACGCATCTATTGAACAACGTAAATCTCCTCTGAATCATCATCAGCTCGTCTTCTAAGTTGATAACTATCAGATGATGATGAGGCCTCCTCTTCTTCATCCTGGGGGACACTCATCCACCCATCTCTTTCCACTTGTTGATCCTGTAATGGTTTCCAAATCAAATAAACCAAGAATATCAAGTATGCTACACCGCTAATACCAATGGCGATAGCGGAAGTGACATTGGTCACATGCTGAATAAATAAAAAGATGTCAAATGCAACAACAATAGCTGTCAAGAGCCAGCATATAATCTGAAGAATGAGCGCAGGTCGAAATTCTATTGACATGATATGCGATGCAGTCGATAGTTTTATAATTGGAATCAAGACGGTCGGCAAACATACACTAAGAGAAAAGAAAGTTCAGCCTCGTCGCATTTTACACTGGATTCATTCATTTTTTTTTTACCTTTGCAATACATTTAGTAATTCGCCCATGGTATCAAAATGGTCTACAGCGAAAATAGCAACCAACATACCGGGTACCAATGAAATACTACGGGTTGCGGCCACGCGATGCCAGTCTTTCTTAAAAATGTTGCCAAAGAATCCTTCGGTGACATATTGTCCAGCAAGTGTGCCAGTCATGGTTGAGCTTTGGCCAGCTAAATCGAAAAGTTAGATACACTAGAACTTATCATGTTTATAAGCACACACTACCTGCCAACAATCCAGCAGCCCATAGGTACTTTGCTGCAGAACCGAGTGTACCACTCAACACTTCATGGGCATCATCTAAGCCTGGGATACTGACGGGTCCAACCTGATCAGGTTTATAAAACACTAAAATAAGAATGTATTAATAAATATGGGGTATTTTCGCTACTAAAAATAGCAACATTATGTGTTACCTGACGCAAATACTACAACAATGGCAAGATTTACAAAGAATGATACTGTCAATGCCAACATGGCCTCTATTCCAAAATAAAAGTTTGCTTCCTTTAGCTTACGAATCGATGGGTTTTTGCCCAGATCGCGCGACATGACCAGCGCGCTATGTAAAAACATGTTGTGAGGCATCACAATAGCGCCCAGCATGCCAACCGCCTGAAACTCGGTGTTTTTTGGCACAATGGGGATCATGACACCCTCCATAATCTTGATAATGTCGGGCTTTGACTGAAACATCTCGACCCAAAAGCAGACGGCCATCATGGTAATCAGGACCATAAAAAAGGCCTCGAGTCGACGAATGCCATAGCGTTGAATCATCATAAATGTAAATGTATCGGTTGCGGTCATGAGTACGCCAGCCCACAAGGGGAGTCGAAGCAAAATATGTAAAGCGACGGCTGTACCCACAATCTCCAAAATATCGGCACCAATGATGGCCAGCTGGGCATATGTCCATAATACAAATGTCAATTTTTTCGAGTAATTCTGTCGTATCAGTTGTGCCAAATGCTTGCCGGTAACGGTGCCCAGTCTAGCAGAGAGTAACTGAAATATCAGGCCTAGTAAGTGTGTGTGTGTTAGCTAAAAAAAAAACGGCCATTTCGTCATTTATAAAAAGCCTTTTACCAATCACATGTGCCCAAAATAACAACCACAATAGACTGTAACCAGCAACTGCACCTGTTTGCAAATCAGACTCTAGGTTTCCTGGATCGAGATATGCTATTGACCTATGTGTTGCTATTGTTATTATCTTGAATTGCTATTCATATTCATATTCATATTCGTATTTACATTAGCCAACCTAATCCATATCAGATATAAAAAGTAAGTACATGTAATATTACTATAGATATAAAAAACAAGTACCTGGTCCAGTATATTTCCATAGCTTCTTGAATGAAAAGCACGAATCAGAAACTGATCCAGTATCAATCTCTGGCTTTATTTCCAGATCGTTGCTGCTTGAGGAATGAGTGACTTCGTATCTTTCGTTCTTTGGGTAGTCATGTTCTAAAAGACTAATAGTGTCATCTTCCGATAATCGTTGAGCATCATGTGGTACCATGACTTGTATTTTCTAAAATCTATTAAAGATGTCTATTATTGTCTTTTTTAATGAGTAAAAAAAGAGAGAAGAAGAAGAAGAAGAAAAAAAAAAGTATATATAATAATAGCACAAAATCATTGATTTTGAGACCCAACCCACCCAACACACAATACTCAATTGTACGGAGTTTGAAGCCCCTTGCACCACACACATTCATGTCAAACCAACCCAGTCATTTTTTAGCCTAGAACGGAGGAATTCTTTCTGATAATATCTGTGCGTTTTGATCTACTCGTATCCCTATTTTGGCTCTTTAGGTATTTAGAACAAAAAAACCCTCCCCTCCATTCGATTTATGCTTCTATCGAATTCACCATTACATGCCTTTGCTTGATATTCCATCTCTCACAATGATTGACGTCCATACCGATCTGGATTATGCTTCTTTGGATTAACTGTATACTCTATTTTCTTTCATTTCAAAATGAAAAAGAAAAAGGATCGTTCTTATCCATTAAACAATGGTCTTTAAGAAGGAAGATGGACCCCCTTTTTTATTGTAGTCACTCAGCATTTGTTTTATTACTTGATCCTTATTAATACTAAATATGAACCTCGATAAAGTGGCAATAATCAATAATATCGAAGTGTATAAATTACCCTTTAACTGACAATAATCCATAGACAATACATCTTCACCTTTATTTGGAGTTATCACTGATGCCCCATCTGTTATACTATTGTCACCATTAAAAAAAAAAGATAAAGTATTGATCCATTACTTTTTAAGCAAACATGATTTATCCCAAAAATTATTTTCCATACTTATTTTCAGCAGCAATGATTCCGTTCTTCCAAAACAAGAAGTGTGTTTTTGAAAAGGGGTTTTTACGATCCTCTCTCTGCTATCAGAAAGGACTAAATCTGCTTCCTTTCATTTAGAAAAAGAGCCTCTTCTTTTTGTAATAACAATCATTTGAATAGATACACCTTGCCTGTTTTACATACATTTCACTTGTTTATAAACAAAGTGTGCTTGATTTCTTATTAACAGATTTCGTAATGAAATCAATATGCCCTATTGTACTAACCAAAGGCCTAAAATAAATACGCAGGAGAGAGGGGAGCCAAGGGTGCATTTCATTTCAAAAAACTTTATCATCATTAAAGTCAACTAAAAAAAAAAAAAGGAACTCGATAGTTATTAAAAAAAAAGGTTTCTATTTTGTACATTTATACGTATTTTTTTGTTTTATAATATATCAACACAAAAGCAAAGAGAGAGAGAGAGAGAGAGATGAAAGAAATAATATAAAAAAAAAAAGTTCTATTTAAGTCCAGCATTGTTCAAGTGCTTTACAAGAAGCGGCAATAGTAGGCTTGGTGTATTTTCCATCATTTGATACTGATAAAAGTAATTCAGTGTCCCACACTTGCTTCAGCTATTACAAGAGAGAGTTAGTTGTGATAACCAATGAGCAGAGAGAATACAACTTACATCAACTGTCTTCGGTGAAACCTTCTTTTGAAGTTTAACAATGACTGTAATATATCTCATAAAGTTTCTCATTGCGTCAGGATCCAAGGTCTTGGGTTCATCCTTTAATGATAAATCGATGGAAACCTTGACAGCTTGTGCGATTTGAGGAACAATGGCAATGAATTTCTCGTTATAATCATCATATTTCTAATATATACAAAAATATCCGTATGTTAATGACCATGATGCTAAAAAACAAAGAGCATATTTCTTACCTTTCCTACTGTACGTTGAATAATAACACTGGTCCATTGACATGCCATACCAAGTCTATATGCATTGACACATTCGTTACGGTTCAAGTAAACAATCAAAGTTTGGAGCAAGCCCCATGAACTCAAAGGATAGCGTTGTAATAAGCTTTGGATGATGCTAGGATGGAAATGTGTGTTCTTCTTGGTCATATACAACTGGATGGAGCTGCTATAGACGGCCAACATCTTATCGAGCGCGGCCTTGATGTCCTTGGGTGTTTTAGCGTTCACTTCAAAATCAGAACCGCCCAAGATGCATTTGCGTAAATAAAGGGACAGCTGGTTACACATGTCGTTCAGTTCTTTGGAGGACGAGTGTTTTGCGAAATCATGAACAGCCTGAAGAATCTCAAACACATAATCGCCGGTAGCGCGAGGGTATTCGGCGGCCTTGGCGAGCTTGTTTTTGAGGAAGGAGATGACCTTGGTAACAAACTGGTTTGATACGGATTTGGCGGGTGTATCACGGATCACTTGCAATAAAGGCACAATCAATTCCAAGACGAGAGGATTGGTGGGGTTCTTGCGGGCGTAAATAAATACAAGTCCCATCACATTGTTTTTAAAGTGAATAACGTTACGTTGAAGATCCTTCTTTTCGTCCTTGAGAATCTTTTTCTGTTTAAACACCTCGGCCAGCTTTTCATCGAAAGCAGCCATGGCATCGTCATCAAGCTCCTCGTCCGAGTCATCATTGGCATCGATACCTTCGGCCTTCATGGCTTCTGCAATCTTTTGACGAAGCTCCTCATCTACATCGCCGTTTGCTTCGTCCTCTTCGTCGTCGTCGATCTCCTCAACATCACTCATATCGACCATCTCAACATCATCATCATCCTCTTCTTCATCATCGGTACCTTCAAACAACTCATTGTCATGCTTGCCGTCATCAGAGCCCAAAATATTCAAAAGCATCTCAAGAGACTGCTTGGTCAATTTGTGCGAAAAGATTTCGAAAACTTGTTCAGCCAAGCTCTTCAATACAGGTGATTCGTTTGTAAGGAAAGAAACAAGAATATCCACAATGACATCGATGGGATCCAACTGCTCCTCCTCGTCTTCCTCTTCTTCTTCCTCCTTCTTGGCCTTCTTACCACCCTTCTTGGGCTTGGGATTGGTCTTCTTTGCAAATGTCTTTTCGTAACAGTCCGTCAATTCAATCAAGACAGAGACACCTTCACTCTCGTTGATCAGGCTATGGAGAACAATATTCAAGAAGAGGATTTCAAAACCACGCTCAACACTGTCGTTGACGGTGTTTTTATCCATCTTGGCAATCTTTCCGCGAAGATGAGAGACAATGGTCATGGCCTTTTTGGTGGCAGCGACGGTCTTTTCAGAGGGTGTAACAAGAGAAACGAGCTTCTTGTTCTTTTGGAGATCCTTGTAGATTTCATAAACCTGATAGGCCCAGAGTTCGCCAGCATTGGTAAAGCCATTCAGCTTGCGTGTCTTGAGCACGGCACTATCCTTAGCCTTTTCAGTGGGAGGCAATTTAGAAAGAGCAACCAAAACATCCTGGAAGCGATCCTGGCATTGCTTGATGATGAGGAAGGTCAAAGCAGGGCTTGGTTTTTGTGTGCCGCTCAAATAGGTGCTCTTCTTTTCGGATGTCTTGACATCAAAGAAGGCAAATGTCATCAAGAATTTGACAAGGTCAGTGACCCAACCTTCTTCCTTGGGGATCTTGGTGCTTGTGATCAAAAGCGCCATTTGATGAAGGACCCATTCGCGACTACTAGAATCCTCAGAGCTCGACTTGATAAAGGTATGAGCAAGGTATTCGAGATACGATTTGATGTTGGTGGCATCCATGGTTGTCAATAGATTCTCGACAGTCTTGGTTTTGGTGATGCGATCAAAGTTTTGGTGGCCGTTCTTACCAAGCAATTGGGTGACAAGGGCAAAGCCAACTTGCTTGTTCTCTTCAGCGACATTGTGAATAATAAGTGCCTATTTTGGTGATCAGATATCCAGCTTTACACATATATATTCTCTCTTTCCCTCGCTCTTGTGAAATACTTACTGTGTGTCTAGCAGCCTTGTTAAGGAAACGGACATCAGAGGAAAGGTTGTTGATAAATGTGCGCATGAAGTTTACAGTAAAAATCAAGGGCATTTGTTCAGAGGAAAGGCGAGGAAGCACTCGCTCAACCAACTGGAAACCCCAGAACTTACGACCATGAGAAGCATTTACATCGAACATTGTATCTTTTTTTTTTTAGATTAATAAACCACAGCTCTTTCTCTCTTTCTCTTTGTTATTCCAAATATACTTACTATCAACAGCAGCGGTCCAAAATTCCTGGAAGGAAGCAATGTTCTTGTTCGCAGCGCCGTCAAGATAGACGGCGAGAATAGGATCCCAAACAGAATGAAGTTGAGGCTTCCAGTCGGCCAAAGCCTCCTGAGTGTCGGCAGGGATTTCCTTCAAGATGTTGGCTAAACGAGCCAAGTTGGAAGGCTCCAATACATTTTGACTCTTCCAGTTGGAGAATTGTTCGGACACATCGACCTCGGGAAGAGAGTTTTGAATGCCAAGCACAAGATTCAACTGATCTACATTGACAATTGCACCCTTAAAGAGTAACTCGTTGATCTTTTCAATAGCCGCATCCTTGTGTTGAGTTCCCTTCAGCTAATATATTTGAAAGAAAAAGACAATCAACAATCACATATCCTTCTATCCCTCTATCCCTTATCCCTCTATCCCTCTATATTCCCAGCTCTTACATGAGGAAGAATGTTGACTACAACGTGGTGACAGACTTCGGCAAGATAGGACTTGGCAGTGGCCATTTCGTGTAAGCTTTCAATCATACGCACAATATCCTCGGTGCGGGTGGAATCACGAGTCATCATACCAGAGGCCACGATCGACATTAATCCAAACAAGCGACCAAACAACATGTCACGAATCTCCTCACCGCTCATTGCACCGGTGCGTTCTGTATATTTAAATAAAAGATCAAGCACAACTTGGAGAGTAATCACATCAACAATGGCAAGGAGCTATTTACAGAGATATTAGTAACCCGCTATGACACTCAAGCACTTGCTTACCTCGGTCAAAGCCAAAGAAAAGCCTTGTCTGGCACCCTGACGAGAAGAAGGAAGACCTCGAAGTAGACGACGCACGGCATAGGATACGTCAGAAGCACAAAGAGCGTCGAGCTTCTCTTCGGTATAGGCCACGCCCTCGTCACTGAGGCTGGCCTCATGTGTCTTTTGAAAGTCGGCCAACGTACGAATTAACGAATGTGCTGCTGACTGTCTGACACTGGCATCATACGATGCAAGATCCCAATAAAGTTGAAGTGTAGTCGTTGCCATTATATATTGATAAAAACTGGAGGTTGGATTATTTATTTTTTTCGTTCTTCTACAACTCCCTTAGACTCGACTTTATTAGGCTGTCAAAAAAAAATAAAATGTTCACATTTTTTTTCTCTTGAAAAAAAGTAGAGGACAATTTGTAAAGTGGCTGATGCTGTGACGGCTCATCATATTACCATTTTTGGAAACACAATGCTTTGCAAAGCTATTCATCTTTTTCATTGGCCATTCGTTTTTATATGGAAAGTGGGGGGGATAAATTAAAAAAGGCCAATAAAAATCCTCCCCGACCAAGTGCAAAAGGAAGGAAAGGAATATTAATTATGTAATAAATGATACGTAATAATAAGAGAAGAGTCAACTTGCTTATAAAGTTATAGTAGGAAATCAAAGATTCTGGTGATATCTTTAATTGCAAAAAGGAATCGATTTACATATTGACCTTTGTCATTGTAACATACCAAATTATATCTGTATCAAGCCAACCGGTTATTATTTATATACGGCACATTTTATAAATGAAAGATAATTATGATATCATTAATTTGCTTTAATTAAAAATCAAAGTAAAGCCTTTTTAATGGCTTCTACATAATTAAAGAAACATTTACGGTTTTCTATTAATGAACTTCTAAGTATCATTATAGTACACATTTATTTATTTATATTAATCCAGAGACTTGAAGATTTCATGATACAACAATCTATTCCAATCATCAACAGGACCTGGCAAGCAAGTATGTAAGCAATCACGATCCGGTCTAGAATGAGCATCACCTCTCATGTTTGACAATGTTGAAATATCAAAGACCTCAATTTGTTTATTATTTCCTTCCTCAACAACAGTCTATTCATAACAAGATCAGTCATTAAATCATACAACTATATCCGTTATTTACCTTCCACAATGCGTCAAACTTTTCAAATAAATGCCATTCATACTCGTTTTCTTGACCCGATGGTGCCAAAGGACTATCTTGTGGTTTCTTAAACTTGGAACAGCTTGCATGTCCGTAGGGTGTGCTTCTGATCCATACCTTTTGGTGCGACTTTACATTCTTATTTAAATAGTCGTAGATGACTTTGATGGATTTTTCAAAGGCCGCTAATAGCTCTTCTTCGGATGAATTAGGTCCCCATTGGAGATTGGGATGCCAGTGAGGGCCCTTTTTTTGACGAGGTTAAATTGGTATAAAAGAAAAAAGGAAGGAGGAGAACTGTAATTCTACTTACGGTATTAAGAATAACATAATTAAAGTGAGGTAATGCCTGTATCCTATAATAACGAATACACGGTTAAAAAAAAGAAACCTCATCATCTTTTTTTTTTTTTTTTTTTTT
>VCJJ01001600.1:5259-17557 GCA_024139415.1 Backusella tarrabulga
TTTAGGAAAAAGCAGTAGCTTCCGCTTGTGGTCTAAGCGCGTTGGGCTCACATAGTGCACTTTCCTTTTATGGCACACCCTCACCAGTGCATGATTTATCTTTTACGCTTTTGAATCAAGGTATAGGTATAGACTGGGGCTCTCCCAGTTTATTTGTATAGCGCGTTCTTCTAATAAATGAATAGCGTTTGCCATATTTAGCATGATCTCCTAAACAATCTACTGTAGTCACTTCGAACAATATCTCTTTTAGCGAATTTTTTATTAATTAGTTGTATAACAGCATGATTTTCTTTTGATCTAAAGATATTCCACACCCAAAGAGAATAAACAGCATATTGTCATCACATGTAATATTAAGCATGGGTGGCTTGGCATCATCAATTGCATAAGCCTTGTTTTTCACCAATGATACACTACGCTGCATTAGGTTTTACCTGATGATCTCATCCAAATAGGGAGTTTTGATGTGATAATAGCCACTGCCTTGGAAATCCATATCACGGAATTGTACACTTAACTTCTTTAACTCCCATCGAGAGATATCGATATTCAGGTCACACACCGTTGGCCCGAGTTTGCCAAACACATCTAGCTCCTTGATTTTGGACGTATTCATTACCAAAAAGTCGAAGCAGTTTTAGTCCAGTTACTTGATGTTAGCCCTGAATTTCCATAAATTTAGCGACATGTTGACAGGATGACTCTCTGACATTGTCCAATTTTGATCGTGTTGTATGTTAATTTGTTCGAGTGATGAAAATGTTCAAAAAATTCAATCCAAATATACAAGCTCGCCTCAATTATACAAAGTTAAATTGATGCGGTTGCTAGAAGGAAAGACTGGTATATTTAACCGTTTTGGAAAACCGACTATAGTGAACAGTTTCTCTAACGTTTTGATATCTACTGATGTACTGTAATTGATCAGGGGATTCCAACAGATCACAATAACTCAAGTCGGTGAGCTTTAAATCTGAATTGGCTAACGACTCAAGGGCATTTCCAAACACATCGCCTTTAATTGCTATTGGCTTGACTGTGGTGGTAAGATTTGAGAAGTTGGGCATTATGTGTGCTCTTGGTCAAGGAACCAATGAAAATGCGAGGAGGGCATTAGGTTACTTTACAAAAGAATACACTAAACCTGATTATTCATTTGAAATCCCAAGTATATTATATTGTAGTCATAGCATTAGACCCATGGAGAAAGGAAAAATTTTGAAGGCACTCGAGGGATATGAATATTGAATGAATCAGATTGATGAAAAGGATTTATACTGGTTGGGGGAATCTTTCTTTGATGGTTTGGTACAGATAGAGTATGGTTATACTAATATTGACGATTATGACGATTATGGCAGTTATGACGGTTATGACGGTTATGACGGTGGTGATCTCAACCAGTGCCTTGTAATTGAGAAGGATCGTCTGAGGGCGTTCAAATGCCTGAAATTGACTGCAGATTAGGGTCATCAAGAATCATTTGCTCTAATTGGAATTATGTATCATTGTAGTAGTGACCTCTATCAAGGTAAGGAGCAATGTGAAATACGCTTTGGCAATGCGGAAAAATCTGATATCAAACGTACCGAACATATCGCTACTTCATATCATTCATACGAGGTAAATCTTGATTTTAAAAAGGCATTTGAATAGTATAATCGCGCATTGGATAGTCTAGGTAATGTCATCAGCGTTTATAAACGTCAAAAAATCAATGACTAAAGCCAAGCAGAATTAGGCTTCCTCTGCGGGAATGGCGATGTTGTCGAAAAAAATTGTCAAAAGGCTTGGGATTGCTACAAAAATTTTATTGATAATCACCGTCCAATTGGATATCTTCTCATGGCTCTAATGTACTATTATGGAAAAGGTGTTTCAGTCGATTACCAGATAGCTTTTAATTTATTTAAGGACGCTGCGGATGATGTTTGTTGGGATGAAATAGTGCCATTTATTTATGACCGGGATCAAATTAACGAAAAAGGCTATCAAAATAACCGAGTATACGGTACACTATTTGGTGAAAACCTAAAGGTGAAAGCTATTACCGGCTTGGACTACTATCTAAAAAGGGGAAAGGCGTACCTCAAGATCAAGACGAAGCCCAACGTTATTTTGAAAAGGCGCTCGAACATAATTGTAAACGTACCAAAATATGAAGTTGACGACTATAATTCAAATATCTGATAACTTTCAGTTATATTTTATTGTTACTACCCAATTCAAATACAGTAAATTTGCAATGGAGCATGTTGAAAAAATCATTAAAAGAACATTTTGTGAAAAATACTGTTTATTTTTCTTGAGTAAAAGCGTCGAATGGCATATTCTTCTGATAAATAACACTTGTCAACTACAGTATGATCTCTCTAAATTGGTCACTTTTTAATGAAAATGATAGATAGTTATTGATTATGAATTTTATTAGTTGCATTAAGCAATTGCTATTTTTCTCTTCGTTAGTGAGACTTTTCTGGCAATATACGCTTTAAATACACCATTTCATGATCTTTCAGAAACGAAAATATCTTGCTCCTTGATATTGGGTGCATTCATTCTTAAAAATTCGAGACATTTTTGATCAAGTGACTTGACGTTGGCCTCGAATTTCCATAAATTTGTGAATTGGTTTGTGAAGCCCTTTTTGAAATTGCGTGTCGTAGTCCAACTATGAACTCCGCGTATATAAAGCTCTTCAAGTGATGGGAATGCTGAAAGTAACCAATCAATATAGATGTCTCCACCCACATTACAGTAGGATAATTTAGTGATGTTGGTAGAAGGATATACTTGCATGTCCATCTGTTTTGGGAATTTGACTATGATTTCCAGTGCTTTTAATGACTTGATGCGACTGATATAGTGAAGTTGGTTCGGGTCTTTTATTACGTCTCTATACTTCAAGCTGGTAATTTTTATATCTGAATTAGTGAATGCTTTTAGTGTATTGTCAAAAACGTCATCTTGAATCGCTATAGACAGAGTTGATGCTGTAAAATTTGAGAAGAACTTGGACGTAGATTCATAGTAAACATCCAAGGTACGTCTAAAGTCAAGCGAAAGTGACTCGTAAATGCTGTCGTATTCTATGATACCACTACATTAACATTATGCAGCTAGTAATTTTCATTTTTTCCCTCCTTGTTTGTTTCATTTACCTCGTCTCTTTGCCTTCTTAGAAGCAATTGTACCACCATGTTTAAGGACATTACCTTCATTGTAGTACACGGTAAAGTCGTAACGACCGTATTCTCTTTTAAATTTAAGATTAAGCTGTCTCATGCATTTATATTTTCTCGTAATGTAATCCAAAAGCAATCCATTTTTATCAAAGCAGAAAGCGTTTATTATCTCTAGACATAAAAGCGAATATGCAGGCACGATTGGCTGAGATAATTTAGCATTGTTAATGACGATGTGGGTTTGATTTAATACAAGTGATTCTAGATGAGGGCAGCTGATATGAATTTCCTCCAAGACTTCCAAATTAAGAGCACAGCGCACCAATATAAGCTTTTTCAGCGATGGCGCGTTTTTTATCATTGGTAGAAAATAATCAAAATCGAACCCTTCTTTTTTATCTTCAAAGTTGTAGAAATTCCCAACCACAAGCTCGGTCAGTCGTGGAAAAGTAGCCACTTTAAGTGTAGACGATGCTTCGGGGAAATCAAACATCAAGTTGTATATCTCGAGTGTATTATTCCATTGTAAAAAGGGCCCTTTGGAATAGCGGTCCTGATTTTTCATCGTGTCAGTGATGAATTTTCGAGTGGTGACTCGTGCAATGTTGGGGAAAATAGTGGCCAGTTGAAATAATAATCGATCGGATATACCTTTCAAATCAATCGTAAGTAACTTGACTTGTTTACCAAAAGACTGGTTGCGCTTGAATATACCAATACACCTTTCTTGGCTTTCTTTGCGGTTCCGTAAATCCACGTTTGAAAATAGGGTTGTGTTTGAAATCAAGTTGAATAAATGTTGACATGTCGTGATCAAGATTAGCTTGTCTTTTAATGTTAGAAAGCTGGAGATTGCAAGTATGACTTCGTGAGGTAGTTGTTCAAGCATTATTAAAATAATAAAACTGCCCCATTGTTGTCTATTTATATTTTGTAAACGTGACTAAAAGGCACTGCGCCAAGCGGAGATGATAAAAACCAATTGTAAACAATAAACATAGACAACCTTTTGTTTTATTATGAACTGTAAAACTATGTGCATTTCTGTCATATAGATTAAGTGAAGTCATTTATAAAAATATAAAATATTTTACTAAAGCATAAATGTTTGGTGAGATCTATATTTAACCATCATATAACCTGTCCCCAAACCTCTTTACAGACACGGTATTGATTTTGAGGTCATCAATATCGTCACATGTAAGCGCAATGTATGCTGTTGTCTTTACTACACCATCAATTTTGTCCGGAGATAATAGCACTGCGTTATCAGGAGACAGGAATATAAATCTTCTGTGTATACCTTGTATTCTCACATTGTTGTCGATTTTCTCATTCTTAGCAAATGGGTTAGATACATGTAAGGCAAACTTCTTCAATTTCCATCCTGCCATGTAAACATAGAAAGGCTATTTGCCAATATAACAGCTCACATTAAGAGCCTCCAAGTTTGGCGCACCATGCATAGTATAGGTGAAAAAGCCTTGGTATGCCTTACTCTCCTGAATATGCACCTTCTTTAAATTTGGATATGTCGTTTCAGCTAGTGGCTCATACTCTGAATTCGCAATACCCTCTTTTGCCATTAGAGTGAGATTCTCTAGTGATGGAAATAATGAAAGGAACCAATCGATATAAAGAGGATCCTTCATGTAGCGGAAAGTGAGACTTGTAATATTATTCCATTGCAACCCTGTAATAAGGACGTTCCCGCAGGATTCCATGTCAACTTTTAGTGATTATAATGTTGCTATATCTCTCAAGGGCTTAAGATGTCGTATATTATGAGCATGACGATCTGAAGGCGAAATATCGAGACTGACGATCTTGGCACCAGACTCGGCGATGGTCTGTAAGCTGTGTTTATCAGTAATACCTATCTTTAATGTCTTGATACTTTTTGGGAGCCTTGAAATAAATCTGATTTTATTTCTTTGAATGGCCTCTTCTTGTGCCTCATTCTGAAGTTTTGTTTCGCCGTTTAAATATAACGCAATTATTAATTTAGTTGATTGATACTATTCTATGCTTCTTACCTGCTTCAATTTCATATCTATTGGTTATGAATTCATTAATCATTGAATATGAATCTAGACTTGGGTCTCACCGGATATCGAAATGCAGATCTTGTATTTTGGGATAGTTCTGTAGAATATAATCCAAATATAGATGTTCGTGGTCGAAACTGGTCGTATCACGTAATTCCAGACGGAAGACACCATTGACTGGTACAATGGACTGAGAAAGGTTGTCATATTCCATGTTAAATTAGACGTCATCCAATTCAAGAGTGTCGATCAAAGGGCAGATGACATGTATCTTGTTCAATAGCGCTAGGCTTATGGTCCAGTCTTTTAGTGACAGTTTCTTCAGCAGAGGCGTGTTTTTGAGATACGGCGCTAAATAAAATTCATCAAAGCCGTCGTCCTCGCTATCAGTATCAAATCACGACATTTTCCTTTCTAGTCACTGTAAAAGATTCAAAAGAATTAGCATGGTATGTTTGAAAAGTGGCAGTGTACATACTTTTTTTTGTTATACAAAGCATTCAAATTTGCTTACTTCCTTTTGTTTTTGTCAAGGGAAAGAAAAGAGCAAGTTCACAGCCAACAAGGTATACAGGATGATCAAGAAGTATAGTGACAAATATAATAAATATTGGAAGAGAGAGAAGACCTTAGAAATAAACTCACTTTGACGTAACTGGCTGTATTTAAGGCCCATAAAGAATGTGTGTGTGTGTGTGTGTGTGTGCACTCATGGGCTGGACCTATTTCAGACCCAGGGTCTCGGACCGGGCTAGACCTCAGAAAGAGTAACTCCAGAATTCCTGCGCAAGGGGGGCAGGACACAAAGTATCTTTCTCTCTTTGTTCTCTTATACATAATACCATGTTTCTCTCCAAAGTGAGCAGCAGAAGCAAGCTCAACTGGTCAATTAGAAAAAACATTGCGTGTTTAAGCACGCACAGCAATGTTATTACTGACATGACACGACGTGGGCTCATGGCCAACATGACAAGGTGTGTGACACCCCTTCTAGAGTGCCCAGTAAACAACCCACTAATATACCGTTTGTATTTGTAGTCCTGATATTATCAAGAAGACAGAAGAACCCACGCCCATTTATTGTGGTGTTGATCCTACCGCAAATAGCTTACACTTGGGCAACCTTGTGACTTTTATGGGTCTTTTACACTTTCATATTCGTGGACATCAAGCAATCGCAATGGTGAAAACAACAGCAAATTATTTATAAGATAAAAGACGTGATAATGATACATATATACACAAATAGGTTGGCGGGGCAACCGGTGCTATTGGCGACCCCTCTGGAAAGAAATCAGAAAGAGTACCTTTATCACGAGAAACACTAACAACCAATATTGCAGGAATTGAAAAGCAGATCCATCGATTCTTCAATAACGGAGTGCGCTATGCCGAGAGACACGGTTTCAGCCACCAACAGATACAAATGCCCAAAGTGTTGAACAACTATGAGTGGTTTAGCAAAATGTCATCCATTGATTTTCTGAGTGATGTTGGAAGATATGCTCGAGTGAATAGTATGTTGGGAAAAGAAAGGTGAGGGGGTCTTTTATAGTAGGTTATAGGGTTTTTATTGATGTTCACCATGTTTATGCAGTGTAAAGTCAAGAATGGACACCACTCAGGGTATTAGCTTTACAGAGTTTTCATATCAGCTTTTGCAGGCTTATGATTTCTGGTATCTTTACAAGAATCACGAATGCCGAGTACAGGTAAATGGGACATTGATTAATACTTGGGCTGCAAGAAACAGTGAATGAATGAAATCAATAAAAGTTAGGCGGAAGTGACCAATGGGGAAACATTACAGCAGGCATAGACATGATTTATAGAAAGCGTAATGCAGGCATTGAGGGAGAAGAGACAACAAAAGAGGAAGATATATCATCCAGGGCATTTGGTATCACAATTCCTCTTTTGGTATCATCCACTGGAGAAAAGTTTGGTAAATCAGCAGGAAATGCCATTTGGTTGGATGAAAGCATGACAAGTTATTTTGACTTTTATCAGGTTGGGCACATCAAATCATTGTTATTTCAACATTTAACTCATTCTCTTTTCCCCAGTTCTTAATGAAAACAACCGATGCTGACGTTGGAAAATACCTAAACATGTTTACATTCTTAAACGAGGAGCAAGTAAATGAAGTTATGGATAAGCACATGGTAAACGCATTTACGGGACAATGCTTTTGACATAAAGGGCTAATTTACATATTTAGAAATCACCTGAACAAAGATTGGCACAAAAAACACTTGCGGATGAAACAACTGAGCTTGTTCATGGAGGTAAGAATGTACTACTTTCTCATAAACATGTAACTCACTTTTATAGTCGAGGGACTTCGTAAGGCACAAACAGCCACAAGCGTATTATTCGGACAGGACTTGAGTGCGCTCTCCGGTGATGATATCATCGAAGCATTCAAGGCCGATGCTAACCGTTTCATTCAATTGGATCGTGCTTCGGTGGTCGGTGCCGGTCTCGATCAAGTGGCAGCAATTACAAAAGCAGCAAAATCAAAATGTAAGAATAACTTGGCTGCTTTTAGAAATATCATTTTCCCAAAAAAAAAGGGGGGAGAGAAACTAATACTTTTTACTTTAGCTGATGCCCAAAAGAAAATCAAGGCGGGTGGATTCTATTTAAACAATGCTAGAGTTAATAATCCACGACAGGTTATTGAAGCTTCGGATTTGATTGATGATAAGGTTTGTGTCCTGCGCACAGGCAAATCTTCATATCACTTGGTTCATGTCTTGTAAAAATCAAATAAAATCAAATAAAAGCAAATTACAGAGCTACAAATGGTTGTTACACACTAATTTACAATATCTAATTTAATTGATTTCATACAAAATAAAACATTAAACATGTGAATATCTTAAGGGTATCAGGGCCGGTATCAGGGAACTTTTTTTTTTATAAGATGTACTTCAAATAAACATAATTTTCGCTATTTCCCGCTATTTGAAATGTTATGATATCTTGTGTCCATGCCATTTCTATTATTAAAGTAAGCTGATTTATCATTAAATGCCAGTGATCGAAGAGACTGTTTGAGTTCAAAATCATGTAAATAAAATAAAAGTGGATAGCTCGTTCTTTGTTTGATATCGTACAACAATACCCATTTTTCGGTCCCTCCCAATCCATAAATCGCGATAAAAGCCTACTACCTTTGAAAGATAGCTAATTGTTTTGTTTATACGCTCTATTAAAAGTATTAGAAAAATACTGACTTTGAATAAAACCGCATTCATCTACAATCTATGTAGATAATTAGCAGGAGGAGAGATGCTCATCTTCATGTGCATAGCTTTCTTCATTTTATAAATGTCTACAAAACCATATCTTTAAAAGCTAAGCTACTTTTAGAGGATTCGCTGATCAGATTATTCTGTCTAGGTACTCAAGAAAATACAAGGTTGGATACAAAAATAAGATAGATACACAAAAAGAGTCTATCTGATAATTTGCCTACTTGAGACTTACTCTAATCCATCACTTTCTGATTTTGGCAAAAGATTATCTTCGTATATATGGAAACAGGTGTTGTGAATATCTGATTTACAGATACTCCACTATTCTTAAATCGAATAATCCGATCAGATCACTCAAGTAGAGTTTTTTGGCCAATGCAATCACAACGGTATGTTATAAACAAAGTTACTTTATCCTTAGCCAATCAGCACTTGTAAAAAAAACTATTCCATGTGGATATATCGAAAAAACCCTCTATTACAATGCTCCATTACGAAATGTTTCGCTTGGAAGAAGGGTACTAATAGAATAAAAACACAAAATATTTAATATCCTAATAAAAAGATATAATAGTTCTTTTAGAAATGCACAGATAATGTTAAAGTACTAATATAGTTTTTAATATTGTATATTATATAAATTAATATCATATGAATTACGATAACCCCTTTATCTTATCTAAGATTAATGTTTTTTACGCAAACTCTAAAAAAAAGCCAGAGGTATTATGTTTACCCTCTGAGGATACCTGTTTTGTCTATCGCTTTAAAGTGTTATTAATACGTACAGAAGTTGGTTACATCCTTTCGACTCAGAACCTTTTGATGCCCTCATGATTTCAAAGTGTGTTTTGGCTGGGCCGATGATATCATTTATATCTGTTGAGGTTCTTGGAACGAGTTCAGAGTATGCGTAAAACTGATCGATATATTCTAACAGATAAGCAGAAAAGGACGAAAAATAGAATATAAAGAATTTGATAAGCGTAAGAGGAAATTGTTTCTAGCGTCTTTGTTTATACCAAACTTACATCGAGTTATTGAAACTTGAATGGGGACTGTTTAAACATTTAGATACTGAGACTCCACTTTCTTTTTGTTTTTTTAATTGGACATATACATTGTTTTATCCTTTTTTTTTAGTACTTTTAGTTTCAAAAAATCATGCCTTTTTTTTCAATGAGTGTGATAATAGATGCTGATGTTGTACGGGTAAAAATTTTGAAATTTATCGTACCCATGATGGTGGCACCACCCTGCAATAGTTTTTGAAATAATGAGGTCTCAAATTTTTGTATCCCTTTCAACCTGTGAACAGATCCTGTCTTTTAGTGTGGGATGGTGTTACCAGTATATTTTATTTTGAAAGCACAATAGGATTAAATAGAATTCATGCACGTAAAAGCACACTTACTGGTGATTTATTTCACTGGTACAAAAAGCACCGTTATATTGATGGTTTTTTTTAAGAAAAAAACTTTAAATTATTATGCATGGGATGTCGAACAATTAGCTTATTTGGTATATCTATATATTTTTTTCGTATATACACATTTATATATAGACAAAACTGATTTTATAATACAAAAACCAATCTTAGTTTTAAAAAAAAATTGAGTTCATATGAAGCTTGCATATTTTAAACGAAAAGAAAAACGTTCATCATAAAAGCAGCACTTAATAGTCAAGTGCATCCCTCTTTTTTCACTTGATACCCCTTATTTTTATTAAACCAAGAAAAAAAATCTCGAGGGGAGATTTAGCCGAAAAAGATGGTCATCGGATTATGATTGGTCCAAAAATAGTGCCCAGAAATTACCAATTTCATAGTAAAAGACTGAACGACAAAAAAAACAGCAAAGGGCTTTCTATAGATGCAACATCTATAGTTAAACGATAGGCATATGACATAATAAACTAAGAAGTCTGTCATTGAACCTTCTTTTCATATCCTTCTACTACATTTTTTTTTCTCTTAAAAGTAAAGACCATTCATTTCAGCAGCTCATTGGATATTTTTGTAAACGGGTATTGAAACCTCAATTGATTAATTCACTCTGGGATAAGCTCATCTCCTATAATTCTATTTTAGGTTTGAAAGCATACGATGATGAAATGCTCGTTATTAGTAACCTATTTTAATACTAATAAAAATAAATAAATAAAGGGAAATACATATATATCTTGAATAACAAAAACCTTTCTCTCATGTGTTGTATTTTTTCTGTGTTGCAATGATAAACACCTTACCTTTTATTCTTGAATAAAAAAAATGTGGGGAGAAAGAACAAAAGGGATAAAGTATTCCATTTCGATCAACTATTGTTATTTTGTGCAACACAATTCAATGTCGAAATGGTATTTTCATATGCTTTGTTCAATTTCCTTACCATTTTTCACTTTGTGTTGCACGAGTAAAATGATTTCTTTCATGTGAAACCCGCCAAAGCCCACGCGAGGCACATTAGCTTTTTATTGTGTTTTTTTTGCTATTTTTCTTTAGGTCACCAAAAAGTTTATATTGTAAAAGCATTATTAAAATGATATAAAAACCCCTCTTTCTATTTTTTTTATCTCCCTTTTTCTTTTTCTTTTTTTTTCCCCTTTTTTCTTGTCTTTTCCAGAAACCTCATCTCTACTTCCTTTCCTTTAATACAAAAACTTCATTTTTTACTTCTCATTCTCTCCCGATTTCGTGATGTCTTCCGAGAACCATTCCTTCCATAACTGTCCTTTACGATCATCCTCTCTTATGATTGTCAATAGCGAAAAACAAACGATTGTAACAGCAACAGATGAAGTGTTCACTGCGCTTGGATACGAACCACACCAACTCATCGACAAATCGATTGAAATACTCGGATTGCGTCAGGAAAAAGACCACTACATGCTACAACACGAATCCTGTGGACAAATGATTCCGTTCGACATTTGCGTGCACCACGATCCCATGTCGAATGCAGCAGATCTCGACTATTGGCTTATCCGTCCCATCACCTCCATGATGAAAAAGAAACCCATGGTACCAGCCACTATCCTCCGTCTCAGCACATTTGGTACGATTGAACATGCATACACATGCTCCGAATTCCCCCAGGATGTGGATCAACTCAAGGGGCGACCCATTATGTCCTTTGTCCACGAATCAGATGTCAGGTTCCTGTGTGAAAAGTTGAGTAAGGTGCGGCATCGTAAACGCTACTACATGTTTGAAATTCGATGGTTATGTAAAGGTCGGGAGGAGCATGATGATGACAAGTATATTTGGATCGAGTTTACCGTGATCAACAGTCCTCGAAGACGATCATGCAGTTCAGTGTATGAGCCTCAAACACGGCCTATATGTATCATCCGTCATATAAAGAGTAATCCAGGGACTCCAAACAAAACTTTTCTACCCAATTTTATATGGTCACTTGTAGAGCGCTCTGAGTATTTTGTCAACCTCGTTTCCATGTTACACATGGCTTTCGATCAAGGCGCCTCTTATCTGGTCGAGTTTATCGCGCATTTGGTAACCTACACGATTGATGTTTTTAATGAATTCATGTATTATTTACGGGGTCAGGAAGAAAAGCCATCGTGTAAAAAGACCTTTTATCGTGCGGTCAAGGTCTCGTTGGATGATTCTATATGGCTGGTTCCTCTAACTCAAAAACTGGAACAATGGACTCGGTTTAATAAAGACGCTGGTTTATGCAAGACTAAGAAAAATTAAGATAAGCCTAAAACAACCTATATGTATATTCTCTCTCTCTCTCTCTCTCTCTCTCTCTCTCTCTCTCTCTCTCTCTCTCTC
>VCJJ01001602.1:5346-21401 GCA_024139415.1 Backusella tarrabulga
TTCGACTATTGTTATTTTATTTCTCAAAATATTCCCCCTCTTTTCTCATCAATTTGTAATTTTTTCTCAATTTCTTGAAAAAAACAGTAGTAAGCTTATCGTGAACCCACTATTAAACCTGAACAACTTGTTTTCGAGAGAAAAGAAAAAAATTGCTGTCTGTTCAAAAAGACTTTTTTTTTTTTTGCTTTTATGCAATCCAGTTTTTACTTCCTTGAATATTAGAAGCAGACCGACAACTTGACAGATCATTATACAGTTCCTTAAAGAAATTCATTTACTACACTACAATAAGTGAAAGGTTAGTGGAAGACTCTTCTTGAGTTAGAAACAGATGGATACACTCAATATTGTCGCATTGACTTAAAGACATAGCTTGTTTTTCTAGTCTTTATCTTTTCAAAGTTTAAATATTACTTAACCTTTCTTTTCTTTTGAAAATGGTTAAATTTGATGACATTAGCAACGGGTGCTATACTCAAAACATAACGTTATTGTTTATTTTATTTAAACCAACAAAATTTTACTTTCTTACATTTGCTGTAAAGATGCTTCAGGCGTCAAAAACCTGTGTACATGCTCTGTCAATCAAAGAAAAATGACATCACGTGTTTGAACCAACAAATCAGATGTATTTAACGGTTCATCCATAAAAAATATTTTCAATCTACACTTTTTCTTCTCTCTATCAAATAATGGACAAGCTTCCTCCAGAAATATTGCACGGAATATTTATTCGACTCAACTTGGAACAACGGCTCGTTTGCACTCTTGTTTGTCGCAGCTGGTGGAGTGTTCTGGATAGACATAGTTTGTTTTACAGCATCGAATTGAAAAAGGACAAACGCCATTTCAAGAGATTTATGGACATGTTTGATCAAACGCCAGATCGCACAGCACAAGTCGAAAAGTTGGATATCGAACTTAGTCACACTGTTAAATTCAACAGAAGAAAACTTCTAAGTATTTTCCCTAACGCGCGTGTGGTAAATTTGAATGAGCACGTGTCATCATATGGTTCTTTGTTCAAACATTATAAAAGGTGCATCAGCATTACACATTCAAAATCAAAGCTCGAGTACCTTTCCGATTTTTACCATTGCGAATTGGCGTGTCAGGTGATCAGCTCAAAGCTAGGTGGTCGACTTAAAACACTTTGTCTGAATATTGGCTATTTACCGAATACCCTGGCTCTCATTTCGCAGTTAAAAGACTTGCCGGTATTAGAAAAGCTTTGTCTCCAGAAACCAAAGATCACTTTTCATGATTCGGAAGCAATACATAAAAACATACCATCGCTTCAAGATTTCAGCCTACAAGATGTCGATATTAAAGCTGACAGCATGCCGTCCGACATTTTGCCTGTCGCTACTATTACGAGGTTTATGTTCAAAACTGAACATATCGCAAATGCGAGGACGCATTCTCAGTTTTATCGATACTTGACCAAAAAATACACCAGAATTACTGATATCAAGTTCCAAGATCAGATCTTGGGAGATTATGGTATTAATAATATAAAGGAGATTTATTTAAATGGAGTTCTTGGTTTCTATAAACTCGTTGGACCCAGCATAAGAGACTTAATAGTTGATGGTTTACCGGGTGATATTGATCCTTTTGATGTGCTAGACAAAGCAGGCTCCAAGATAAAGATAGTGCGATTTCGCTGTTGTGAAGATGAAGTAATATTTCAGCATTTCTCTCGGTCCAACCAGTTCAAATATGTTAAGAAACTTTATGTCATTAACACGAATTTCATTTCAATCCTTCCTATTAGGAACATGACGGCCCTCACTAAATTATCCATTGCTTTTTATTTTATGCGCCATCGAGCAGTTTGTCTGGCCGACTGTTTGGCTGCTTGTCCTCCCTCGCTGAAGACTCTCAAAATCCATGCTAAAGATATATCGGTAAATCCATTCAACAATATATTGAATTTTATCGAATCCTTAGAGATTGAGGTTTCTACAATCACTAGCCACCTCGGGAATATCATCTCATCTTGCTTTCCCAACCTTGTTAACTTAACTCTTAGGGGCGAGGTAACGGGAAATGTAGATATAACTTTAAAAAATCCTCATTTTCGGATAGCCACCCTTTACACAAACGGTCTTTTTCTATACAAAGATTATGTCTATGGCCTCGCCTTCAAGTCTCCTAATCAGACTGAGACTCATTATTACATTCGTAATAGCAATACTGATAAGGTTGATCCCAGAGAGAGAAACCGCGTAAAACACGACGATGTAAAGGACCTACCTCTCATATCGGTTGTATTACTGACGGCGGCAAGACTGGATTTAGGATATGTTATTAATGTAACTCCATGCTGATTACTAAAGTGATTTATGGATATATTTATTGGGTGCTCCGAGATGAGAAAACTGTGGATCTCAATTAAGCTTTTTTCGGATAAGAAAAACTCCAATCTATCTTGAATGCTGTTGTCAGTTTGGAGAGAGAAATAAATTATCTGTTCTATTAGTATACAACTTTAAGAAGACGATCCAGGCACCAAAACCGCAAATATTGTTCTTCTAGGTACCACTTACGCCTTAAAAAAATACATGGAATAACATGTTTTAAAACAAAAGAACTACCTTGAACAAATGAGAGCTTTTAGTCTGATTTTTTATTTATTTATCATATATACATATATTTTTAGTATAGATACTAACCCTCCTTGAACAATAAATTCTATATATACATATATATATATATTCTATGATTTCCATCTTATTCATTTCTGTAAAATACTTTAAGTTCACGCATAATGATCATAACAAAAACCTTATTCTAACATCATAAAATTCCACATGACAATGATAGCAACCCCAATGGTCACAAAGGTACATTTGACTCAATTAAAGTTTGTTTTTAATTTATTGTATGAAGTATTTGTTTAATTTTATTCTTTTTCTTTTTTTTTAGTATTAAACATCAGAGGAATTTACATTGATTCAGCAAACATCATAGTGGCAGCAGCTGCTGCTTGAGGTCCAGAATTGTCACTGCTAGCAGTATTGGGTGCACTATGCGATTCACTCATGGCAGAAGAGTTGGATTTATAAGATTCTTTGGTATTATCTTGGAAAGGTCTACGGCGAACTAGACCTTCTAATCCATAAGATGCCTTTTCGCCCATGTTATAGGCTTCAGGAGGGGCATCATTGGGTTTACTTTCTGAAATGGGTTGAACAGGTAAAGTGTAAGAGATATCCAATCTTTCACATTCTTCTTTTAGCTCCATCATGAAGTTATTATGACGTAGCCATCGCCCAGTTGCATCCTGCCAGTTTTGGGTGTGCTCAAAGTAGAATGACATAGCAATCAAGTTTTGGTGCTGAAACGATACAACGTTGGCTGAAGCAGAGTTTGTGGTATATAACTTGGGGTATAGATTACACCATTCTGTCATATGTTCTGATAGTTTTTTAATCTTCCAGGAGGGCGTACTGAAGCTAATTTGAAGGTCTAAATATGCAAATTGATAAGTTTACATATAAATCGTTTCAAATTCCATTCAACTTTTTTTTTCTGGATGGCTTTTATAATTCGTTAGACGTACCCATTGATTGCCCAGTGCGACCAGTTCTTCTACAGTTGATTATATACTGTGTTGACAAGACAGAGTTCTTTGCATAGACAACAGAGCCATCCCATTTCCTATACGTTTTATTTTTCTTTCTTTCAGTAAAGGCAAAAAGTTGAAACTAATATAAAACTTACAGAAATGTTGTTACTAAAAGACCAACATTATGAACAATCCAATTCTCTCCTCCAATAAAGACACGATCTCCAGAATCAAAAGGATGCTAATGACAAATAATAAAAATATAGTATCGTTAGTAAAAATTTTCTCTTCCACTTTTTTTTTTGCCGTACCGTAACAAATACAAAAATGATGGCTTCAAAAGCATCCTTTGCTGATGTACCAAAGATAAAACTAGCAGCAACAAAAGCACTCCAAAGTGGCATAAGATCTGTTCCAACATTGACGCCAAAAGCTGCACATACAATGATAACCTAATTAAGAAGCAAATAAAAGGTTTTAGTAAACCAACAACATAAATGTGGACAGATCAAAATATACTATTCATACCCAAACAACAATAAACACCGTCATCAGTAGAATATCAAGTTTACCAGTGGCTTGGGACAAATCTCGCATTGATCTTGCTAAATTCTTGCGTTCACGATAAATTCGTATACAACCGGATCTTAATTCACGCTTGCTAATATCACCGTTTCCATCTGTATCAAATAATTCAAAAGCGATAGCGGCCTCCTTACGGGTGTTAAAAAAGGGATGCAAATCAGACTCAACAATGTATTCACGGTTGCTGTCAGAGCCAGTAAGGTTATGATATATTCTTTTTGCAAGCACCTTAGCCTGATGGGTAGAGGACTGAGCGATTTTTGCTTGTTTGTTACCGGGCTGATGGTGTACAATTTTTCGATAGCCACCCTTGAGAAGTATTCCTGGGATTGCTTTCGTGCTAAGGCCAAATTCGCGCGTTGCACCAAGAAAACTTTTTTCGTCGTGACTGTTACGTGAGAACCAAGTGTTCTCTCTTGATACACTTGAAGGACGTGTCTGTACATCATCCCCAGATGACGGCGTTTCTGGATTCTCGGAAGATCTCCTGCGTAATTTGTTTGTTAATTTTCCCATAAAACCTTTCTTTTGTGGATTTTCTTCAGGTGTATAAGCTGTCTTTTCTTCAATATCAATATCTTGCTTTTCGGAGTCTGGTGAACCGTGTACCTCTTTTTCATCATCCGATCGAACTCGATCTTCGAGAGGTGGGATAGCAATCAATGTATCCATATTTTGGGTGGGGAATCTTACATTGCCCTTCATATCTACATTACTTGACATGATACTCGCAGGGGTAGTGTTTGTTGCATTGTTATTAGAATAGAACTGCCCAGATTCGGGGCTGTTTTCATCGATTGAATGTGATCTACTTGGTGTAGCAGTGTTGGTTCCAGTTGCTGTGTTGCCATTCTTGTTTTTACGACGTATGCGTTTGAGAAGAAACTCTTGGGGGTTCTTCTTTTTCATTTTCTTTAACCTGTCCAATACACGAAGTGCTCTATCATTTATCTTGATACGGTCACCATAAGCTTTCCTGTAAAAAAATGAATAGATGTAAAATAGAAAGTTAACATGTGGCCAAAAAGGCTTGAATGACACTATAACTAATTTGGTATCGGTAAGTGAAACTTACTTGTGAAAGGAAGTAACTATAGCAAAAAAAATTAACAACTTGTACAACAACAACAATAACCAAAGTAAAAATAAAAATTATAACATATTTGGTTAGCAAAAAAAAAAAGTAGATAATTACCTATGAGTTGAAGAATGAATTTTTCAATGAAGAGAAAGAGAGCGGCAAAGAAACAACATTCCCATATACTGAAGAACACAGTAACATAATTTGGCATATCGGCATATTGATCATTTCCTTTACTGTCAACACCGACAACAGGAAGTGGGACATGATCCTTAATGAAGGCCCAGGAACCCCATGCCCATGCCGCAAGGGCAATCAATTTAACGTACAATCTAAGGGCCATATAATACTAAAAGAGAAGGAAGGTCAGAAAACTCAATTTAGGACCGTACTAATTCTTAATTTAACTTACAGAGAGTCGCATACGAAGTACTTCTGTTGATTGAGGACGAAGGAATCCGACGGATTTTTTAATTGCCCATGGAACCACTTCAACAACAACCTGTGACATGAGACCAATGGACCACATGAATGCTAGCCAAGTGAACCATAATTGAAGGTTATAAGAAATCAAACTAATTTGATCACGGTCGTGGTAGACCACAAATATAGCGACGTCAACAGCAATGAGAATGAGAGCAAATATAAATATGCATGACCAAGCAATGTAAGAAGAGTTCTGGGAGAGACATATAATCACACCGCTTTTGGCCAAAGCACCTCTCTTTTTCTCTCCATCCTTTCTATCTAGATCGTCGTCATCATCCTCGTCGCGTCCAGCCCAGTCAAAATCGTCTTCGTTCAGAGTTCTGCCATCAATATCAGGTAACGATTCAGGCAGAATTAAAGCCGGTCCAGCTAGTATCTCCAGGGGAACCTCGGATGGTATGCCATCATCGATCAGAATTTGATCATCTTGCTCTTCATCGTCAGTACTAATAACTGACAAGGTAGAGTGGCGAGTATTTTCTAGAATAGGTCTCTTGGGCTTGATTGATTCTGGCATAGTGGTAGTTTGAACGGCATTGCCTGTCTCGTGAGATTCTAATTTGGGTTTTTCTTCACTTTCAGACATGAGAAGTTGATAAGAATAATTATAAATTTACAATAAAAAAAAAAAGATAAACGTAGAAGTTAAATCCGCACTGGATAAAACTTTTGAATAATTAATAAATAAGAGCAGTAACGAGTTTGCTTTTGTTGGAAAAAGCAATAACAAATAAATAAATAAATGAATAGAAAAGAATAAATGAAAAAGAAAGATGAACAAACAAACAAGAGGTTGGTGTCAATAAAAATAAGGTTGGCCTGGGTTTTTTTTTATATTTTTATATTTTTTTTCTTAATTGATTTGGGGAACGGAAAAGTCGGCGTTATTATCGAGGGTACAAATCACAGTTGATTGTTTCCAGTTACAGATTACACAAAATATTCAGGAGCAAAGTAAAGAGTTTTAATGTGCTTTTTAATAATAGTCGGATAATATGAAAAGGGTTAGTCTTGCAAATCATCTACTCTGGATTGGTTATATTTTGATCAGATTTAACAACTGAAAATAAACTGTTTATTAGTATTAAAAAATTAAAAAACTATTTTAATTTCTTGTGAAAGCCTTGATTCACTATTGGCATTTCCTTTTTTTTTAGCCTTTAAAAATTGTTTACGTGTGGACAGAATTGGTGGCGATCTTTGCAGAAGACAGAAGTGTATAAGTTGCCATAAATGGCAATTCCCGCTTGATGACGAAAACATTTAAACACACTTCAAACCTTGAGTAACGTAATTATCTCTATGATACAAATGAAAACACTGTATTTTAATTCTTTTTTTTTACTATTACGACATGGAGCAGTTTTTTTTTCTTTAAAGCAAATAAAAATTGTACAAATTAAGACGATTTTTCCTTGGCGCTAGTGGCCCTGGAAATTTCTAATGTAGCATCGTTTAAAAGAAATTCGTAAAACAAAGGCGCAAGAGGAATAGTAGCTGCATGCCAAAGCGAATGAGCATCAAGTATACCCAGATAAGGAGGAAAGTCGAAAACTTCGAGAGACATAGCACCGCTTACCAGTACTACAAACAGACCGACCATCCAAGCATAGGGTCTTCGTTCCTTGTCTCCCCATGGCGTGTACTGGTAAATGGACCATATTAGCCAAGTGTTTGTTTGAAGTAAACCTACAATAATGCAAGCCGTCATATTGTATGTATAATCGAATCGCGGTCTGCTTGATAAGTAATAAACGTGGCCAATAAACATACAAAGACAGGAAAACATCCAAGCTAATGCAAATCGGCGGCGGACATAAAATATCTTGATCCTGAGCACTGCAACGCATAGTGCGTACAAGATGTTGAGCCCTGCGCTAAAATAATCCAACTTCTCAGTAACAGGAGTATCGCGTGAATGAAAGACTGAGCTCCAAATCCAAGCATTCATACCAATAACCGTAATTCCAATATAAAAACGCTTAAGATAATAAGAGGCCGGAATGGTGCGTTTAATAATGCCATGGTATTTGTAATGCATCACTCCATTTAATATTGAAAATATTACAGAAGCTGGTTCCTGAATGCCATAAACACGATGAAACGGCCATTTGCCATGAAACTGATGTACACGATCCCCTGTTCTTATAGCACGTTGGGTGAGTGATTGCATGCATCTGTAGCCACAATCTTCTTCGACATTCCATTTCAAAAGTCGCAAGTGCAGAGGTAATGCACTTGCATCTGTTCTTTGACTACACAAATCAACACAGGCACGATATTCCGGTAATTGGTCACCACTTGACGCAATACAGCCTATCACCAAGAGCAATACGCAAAAAACCACAAGACGAATATGCATGTTTTAGAATCTCGGATAAAACCAATGTGAAAATATTGAAAATGGTAAATGTGAGTTTCGTATGACAAAGGGACCCCCCTCTCCTGGTTAAATAATGGCCCGGAAAAAAACGTTAAGGCAAAACTGATAAAATGCTTGGTTTGCTTGTGATACCTTCTTTCTATTCCAGAATGAGCTGATGAGTATCTTGCAAAGAAAACGAATGTTTTTTTGTGGTTTATTAATGGTGACAAAATTTGGTATAATTATGCTTTTTATTATTCTTATCATTATTAGATACATATAAAATAAAATTATGCGTTGAGCTTTTTTCGTGTGATTATTACATAATTATAATTCTACATTTAAATATTTTAGGCAGACAAGGGTTGGAAACACTTTTTACCACGGTTTTTTCATTGTTATCCCTTCCTTCTGCGCAATGCCATGAATGGCAACGTGCTCTGCGCTTGCTACACAGCCTTCAAGTAGAGGTATCCCTTTCCAGCAATAAGATCCAACAAACCAAATCCCATTCTCTCCTTGGCACGGCCCCAGTCTTGGTTCTTCTGTTTGATCTTCACATTGCTCTAGTTTGGTTCGAGGTATAAATAGACATTGCTCCAAAGCTTTTTTCGATTCTAGAGTAACTGTCGCTCTCTCAAACCATGCCACAGAGAGTAGCTGTTTTGGATCAATCGCAATACATGGATTGGTTGTCTGCATATAAAGTTTTTCGTCGTTGGCATCCATGCCATCGTGGGTCATATTAAGAATGTGAGTTGTCATTGTAGTATCATATGGAAAAGGCACAATCATATCGCAATCTCCAGGATCTACATTTCTATCTACCATCGCCAAATTTAATGCTTTCCAATTATTTTTGTTGCTGGGTAACAAGCGTGAATCGGTGTGATTAATGACAAGTGCTCTATCATATTTGAATTTTTTCAGCATATCAATCTGCTCCTCCAATTTGTCCAAGACAGCCTGTTTGCTCTTCCAAGTTGTAAATGAATTATCCGATTCCTCCTTTTTAACGCTGTAATAGTAGCTCTTTAACATTGAAATAGCCTGGTTTCCTTGTGTTGCAAAAATGATGTGATCAACCAAATAAGATGTTCCTTTTTCGTCAATCAATTCGAAGCGATGATTAGAGTTGCGAGTTGGCTTGATTTCTGAGATTTGTGTACCCAGATGAATGTTTTTTAATGGTTTTGAAATTTTTTGTACTACTTGTTGAACACCACAATCAACAACAAAAGATTCTTGAAATAAACCAACTGCCATGTATTCTAAAATAGAAAACGATAGTAAATAAAATGATTGCCATTTTTTCCCAATTTATCTCTCTGTTTTTCTTTTTTACCAAGAACATTTGTAGCGGGATAAGCCAACATGGACTGAAAAGAATTTGTGCAGACGGCAGCAAACAATGGCACAAAAATTTCATGTACAAAAAATGGGTGCAAGTGGTACTTTTTGAAAAACTCCCCCAACGTTTGTTTTTGAATTGCGTGATCTGGGTTTTTTAGGTGCCCACGGTAGTGCATCCATAGTGAAAGTATCATAAGTAATAAATATGAATAAGCAACTATAAACGATTTCCAAAAAAAATGACCCAGTTCTACGAAATAATCCATTACTGAATCTGTTGTAGTCTGAACTCTATCTAATTGGCCAACTGTGCGTGAACCGCTATATACAAGATATGATGTGTTTTCGGTATGTGAGGCAACATCTTCAGGTTGGATATTCGAAAAGCTTTTCTTTGACTGGATGCGATACCACCCAAAGCTGAACTTTGCCTTTTTTATGGGGATTTGCAGATGCTCGTATAATCTGAATAAATGGTTATAGTAACCTATATTGATTTTAAGTTGGGATGATCCTTATTAAATTAAAAAAAAAATTCTTTGTTTTACCAGACATGAATGAACGCATGGGTACCTTTTTTAGGAAAATAGCAAAAAAAAAAAAATTAATTTTATGTTTTTATCAATGTTTATTGTTTACCTACATCGATTCTATGCTCGCAATCAGGGCCAACAGATATTGATGATGCATCCATACCAAGAGACTTGTTCTTTTCAAACAAGTGCACCTGTATCTTCTTGTTTCCCGGATCTGTTTGTCCTTCAGCTAATAAATACGCCGCAGAAAGACCAGCAAGCCCGGAGCCTATTACAGCCACGTTAACAGAATCATTTTCTTCTTTATCTGACATTGCTGTTTTATTGAATAATAGATGGAAACAGAAAAAAAAGTGATGTTATACAGTGCAAGTCTTTTCTAAAAAAAAAAGTAAAAAGAAAAAGGAAGAGAAGAAAAGGAAATTCGATTGTTCATAAAAGTCTGATTCCAGCAAAAATCATAAAATCGGAGTGTTATTAGTTGATGGCTACCAAAATCTATATAAATACACTTGTAAAGTACCATAGACTATTGTACTTGATGAGAGACAAAGACTATCTTGTATCCATTCATTAAGTGATCTACAATAGCTCATTAAAGATGGTCGTTTTATATACTAGTTTAACCAACTTTAATTTGCCATATATTCACCTTCTGATTTATTAGTTTCCTTTTCTTCTTCTTCTGCACAACGAACCGAGAGCGGTAAGTAAAATGTGAAGTATTGCGTAAGATAAAATACCTTAAAAGGCAAGGATGAAGTTAACTCAGATTATAAACCTGTATACTCCTAAAGTATTTTACCTTGGAAAATACACCCCAAAGTATAATGCCAAACACAAATGAATATTTTTTCTTGCGTTTAGTAAGTTGATAGTACCTAGAGACATGGATCTGCGAAATGACATTAGAAAATGTTGCATAGGCTGTGTGGTGATACAATGATCTGATCAACTGTTTTATCATTTTGAGCGTACATACGCGCATATGAATGTGTTTTTTTTTAAAAAAAAAGAATGATCCTATCTATTGTGATTCATTAAGATAAATTGAAATGGCATATACACCTGACTACACAGGGACATGTTCTATATTTAAAGTGAACCAAAATAAACAACATCAGGGAGAAGAAGAAAAAACAAGATTTTTATACAAGCTACCCTATCAATATGTAGTAATAATGTATCATTTTGTAAGGATGATTAAAAAGGAGTAATGTGATAATCATTATATTTTTAGCTCTTATGTGTTTCATTTAAAAACACACAAAATACACACGCCACATCATTGCAGTTAGCAATTCAACTAGCATGTAGAGTTTAGTAAATGACCGCAATGATACACATTCACTCATACAAGTGATATTATTCAACTTTTGGTTTTAGTATATTTTGTGAAGAGTTGGAAATGTATTGGCTCTACTATAGTAGTAGTAATTTTAAGGTGATTTAAACAAGAGGTTGGATATAGTATATGAAAACTCAACTGAAAGCTTCATATTCGCGCTACAATGTATGAGTCAACGCATGTAGAAACTGGAGCTATTCCAAGATTAGAACACAGTGATTCATGATAATGTGGGTCTACAAAAATTGATGTTTTGTTTAAAAGGCATTTTCTCACAGACATCTTTATGATATGATACCCTTGAGTTTTTAGTTAAACTTAGCCGTCGATCTCTTTACAATGATTTTCGGGTAGATGAAACGATTCAGAGGATTTCATGAAATATAATAATTCTTCACATCAGTTAAATAAACCAACTCGGTTTAGCTAGTTTCTATTATAAGCTGCTATCAAGGCCTTTTGTTCCTTTACACAGCTTGTTTACTAGTAATTATCAAGGCATTTTATTCTATATCTTTCTCTGATGGCAGGTTCTTCACTCATTCTGTATTTTTTAACACGTTGTTACAAGTTTCACTCCTTTGATTATTTATGCTTTTCTAAGAAAGGCACGAAAAGTTCAACCAACAGTGAGTTGACAAATTCATGCGACGAGTGGAAAACCACATCCTTACGTTTGATTGGTTGATACACAGATTGTGACTTTTGCGCTGAATTTGGAGACTCCACCCGCGCACACACTGCTCACTTGAGAATTGCCTTTTTTTTTATTTAAATATCTTTGGATACAATGGCTCCTCTTCAGCGTACGGAAAAGATATTTCTTTCTCAGTTGCTTGAAAAGGACATATCCTCTTTTCCAGAAGGACTCAACAAAACAGTTGATTCCGAATCTCTTTCCCTTTTGCTTGGAGAGATTAATACCCAAACAGACGCGCTTCAACTGGAGTTGCTAAAGGCGCTTTCATCTCAACTAGACACCTTTTCATCTTGTTTTCTTTCGAGCCAAGAACTTCAGACAACACTAGTCAATGTTGTCAATCAGCTTGAATCAACTGAAAAGCAAGTGACAAGCACAGGCCAAACCGTCTCGGGCACCTTACAAGACTACCACAACTGTTTACTTGGTTCAAAAAAGAGCGAGTTGAGAAAAGAGGCTTTGAGTACCCTAAACAATATCGTCAAAACAATAGCTCATGTCGACACTCTGGTGGAAAAGCACAGTTTTTTACCAGCCGTCACAGATTACCTCAAGGCAAAGAAGGAATTGGAATCCCTTGCGAAGGAATGGGAAGGCATTGATTGCTATGAATGGACACGAAACAAGATTCAGACAACACGCCAATTACTAATCGACAAATTAGAAGAGGACATGCAAGCGGCTATACAATACGAAGATCATCCTCCTGCGCATTCCTTGCGCATCTTGGCACAACTCCAAATTCAAGGTGTCACAGTACGAACCAGCGATATTTTCAGCAGTATGGACAAATTGGAGCTTTTGCCAATGGAACTTTCTAGTGTGAAGCGACACCTTTTCAAGCATATATTTGACCCTTATTTCGAGTCAGTTCGGTCCGATCTCTTTACTCAGGCTTACGATAATGGATCAGTGGGCACCGGTGGTGTATTACAAATTAAAAGGATAGACGAGGAAGAGGAACAGACCAAAATGGACCCGTTGGTCATGATGGGTCAGGTTCAAAGTGTACTGAATTTCTTATATAAGCATCTGTGGGAAGAAACGGACAATATTACCTTTAGCACACTCTTTGGTAACTTGATATTGCCGGATTTAGTACAGCGAATGATTTCTTGTGGTTTGGCACCCGCCATCCCATCCTCTCAGGAAGGCTTGTCTCAATTTGGCCAGGTCACACAGGCCGTCGAATCCTTTGAGAGCACTTGTATTCACCAGTATAAATTCCAGTCATCGGGCGAAGATGCCTCTACACTAAGCTCATTTGTACATAATATCGATCAACATTACGCCAAGAAGAGAAGAGAAAAGATTCTTTTTGAGGCGAGAAAGGTAATGCTCCGAAGATTGTACGATGCGGAAATGGTAAAAGTAAAACAACAGCAAGGTCATTTGAACCAATATCAAATTACCCAAACACCTCAGTTGCTGGCAGTTTTATTGACAGATACACTCACAGAGGCTCACAGACTGCTAAACTCTCACCCTATTTCAGCCTCAAAGCTAACGGAAGGAATGCAAGATGCACTTGACATGTTTCGTGCATTGATGCCAAGTTATCACCGCTCACATTATCTGACCAATCCGGCCCATGCCTTGATATTTAGAAACGACTGCCATTGGCTTGCTTCTCAGTTGCCACAGGAAAAGGTGGCGTTGGATGCTTTCCCAGGTCTAGAAGGCCACCTTGTAGCTGCAGCTGAGCAGTTGCAAGCGCTTGGCAGCACTTGGCATGAATATGCCATGATGCAGCAAATAAACTGGATAAAAGCTCAAATGGATCAAATGGATGGGTTTATGGGTGTGGCTGAAACGCCAAAAGCACAACAGGAATGTGACAAGGCCTTTATGCGTATCATTGAATCGATTGGCAAATTTGCATCAGAAACTCGGCCTGTCGTGGATGAAACGCTGTTTTTGGACTTACTGGGACGCACCGTTGATAGCTTGCTGGATAGATTGATTCACGATATTGAAGATTTACATGACATTGGCGCCGAGGAATCACACATCATTGCGCGTACGCTCAACAGTTTGGCTCAATTGGTAGGTGTGTTTGACTTGCCAGGCAGGGATGCTACAGATGCATTTGTAGCCGAGTTGGTGCCAAGTTGGGAAAAGTTTTGGCTTTTTAAGGATATTCTTGAAATGAACATGCGGGATATTATGCAAGCTTACCGTCGCAATGACCTTCATATGTTTGAAAAGTCGGAACTTGTTGGATTGCTGTGTGCCTTGTTTGCTGATTCTGATCTTCGCACTGCAAACATCAATGAAATTAAGACTGGCCAGTTTCATCATCTTGACCCTGTGCCTTCGCCACCACCCGCGGCGTCTCCAAGCAATACTGATAGTTTAGTAAGCAACGATCCAGTGCCACGTGGATTGGATTATAGACCGGACGAAAACGATTTGCTGGATGAAACGGAGACAGGTTGGGGTGATGCAGATCAGGATCTCTTTGGTGCCGAAATGGATGTGGCGCCAACAACAGCAGCGGAAGAAATTCAGAAACGTAACACACTGTTGATGAATCCAGATGAAATAGATATGGATGATACAAGTGGTTGGGATGACGGGGATGATCTTTTTAATCAAATGGATGATATTGCACCGGCGCCTGTTCCATCTGCAGGAGAGAAAAATTCGGAAAAAGATGTCCCCGAACGGGAAAAGGAACAACCCACCTCCACTCGTTTACCGTCTCTGGACATTGAGGAGCTTGGCGAAGAAGGCGGATGGGAAGGCTGGGATGACGGAGATGATGATTTATTTAAAGATGATGACCTGCGTTAATAAAATTATATCAATATGTAAATGCTAACAAGTACTATCATTATTATTGTTTTTTGTTTGCTTATGGAATACATGGCTTGAATTTATTTGTTTAAATAAAGATATATAAAGATATGAAGGATGATGATAGTGCATATATTGAACATCGTCTATTATTTACACGTGGGTAATAGAATGTACAAGAAGAGGAAGAAAAGGAACAACTAATATAAAATCATAAGAGGGGATGTATGGTTAAAGGGTAAACAATAGGGAAGGGTTTGTGTATATGTATATTTGTTCTAAGTTTATCGGTTGTGAATTTTTTCATGACGCTTCATGTCATATTTCCTTGCGAATGCGCGGTTACACTGACCACATAAAAAGGTCTTTGGTCGGTTTGGATCATGTGTCAACATATGTTCAACCAAGTTGTGTCTACGTTTTGATCTAAAGTAATAAAAAGTATAAGTTAAATCTGATAACATGTAATATTTTTCATGTTGATGCCTTACCTATGATTGCAAATGTGGCACACGTGTCTCTTATCATTATCTGCGGTAGCCTTTCTCTTCTTATTGGTACTCTTAGGCATCTCCTGATAAAAGTAGGGATCAGCAAGGTAGGGCATATTATAATCTGGTTGTGTTGAAAGAGTAGCAAATGAGTTTGGGATTGTCATTTCTGATAGTTCTGGAGAGGTTTCTGGAGTAGAGTATGGGGATAAACTGTAGGTGCTGTAGGTATTGTCAAGTGGGAGGATTGAATTATCCAAAACTTCATCCACCACGTTGCCATACATGTAATTCAAGTCGGTAACGGTGGCAATAGAGAAGTTGTCATCTTGCAAAATGTTTTGAGGAGTAGTGGCAATGGAAAAGTTGTCATCTTGAAAGGTATTTTGAAGAGGAGCTGGCATTGGTATTGTTGTAAGGAAGTTGAAATCAAATTCTGATTCTTTATCATTGTTATATATAAAGGGGGCATCAAGTGTACCATTATCCATGGGCACGTATGGATTGTAGTTATTGTTATTTGTATTATAGTATGGGAAGTAAGACATTTTTATTTAGCTTCTAATATTTTGTTATCAAGGTGATGTGAAAAAAATGACAATAAAGAAAGCCGGTCTTATATATGTTTTTTTTTTAAAAAAAAGCTAATTTTAATTCTTATCAAAATGAAAATTTAATCTCCCGCATGTTACATTTTACATTTCTCTTATTGTGCACCCACAAAAAAAAAA
>VCJJ01001606.1:0-15404 GCA_024139415.1 Backusella tarrabulga
GATATAATCCGGACTCAACAATTTCCTTTTTTAAGACATTACTGCACATATTTTCTCAACACAAGGGGGTTCATCCAGACAATAAAATTGAAAAATCCCATTCCAGATTTTTTTAAGAAGACAACCCGAAAAAGTGAGCACTAGGATTGTTGCTTTCAGCTCTCTCCAGCTCTTAAATTTGACATTAGACAGTGCATTGCATATATAAAATTAGACTATACACAGATGTCACTTCATGTGTTTTTTCTTATGGTATTATAACCGTAAATACAACACCCAGGTCTCCATACAGAAAACACAATGAATGTATATAAATCAGATGTGCATTTTTTGGTTTGTTCCACATTATGAGTCCCACATTATGACTTACACGTTTTTCTATGTTCGCTCGATCAAGTTTTCTGTTTTTTAAGTATACTTGATCTTTTGAATGAAGTTTGTATAGCAATAAATTACCTTTTTGTTTTCTCTTTGCCTCTAAAGGCAACATTAGTTATTTTTTTTCTCTATCTTTCCCACAACTGATTTATTAATACTATGTTATCCTATTTATTTTCTCAGCATAACATTGAAAGAACGCCAACCTCCCTATGTACAGTAGGCGAGGACAGGCTTGCCAGCGATGCTGGCTATACCAAGTTGGTATTTCGCCCCTTGTGGTAAGAAAAAAAAAGTGTATATTTGAATAAAACAATTTTACTGACTTGGTCTCAAATCGGATTTATAGGCCAGATACCCCTTCGGTATGTCTTTCTCATCAATAATGCTTAAACTAAGAATACGTGAACTGAAGAGAATATTATTTGAGTAAGAGTGATTGCAAATCTTTAAAAATGACTTTAGTCGCCCGTAAACTAAGAAGGAACTTAAGATTGTATTTGTATTGTAAAATTAGTGATAGAGGTTGTATTATAGAACAATTTACAACTTTCTAAACAATAACTATAGTAAAGTCTCTAAAGGTCACCAAAAACCGTTGTATCTCACCCTTTTGGAATCCTCATTTTAACTTTGTATTTCTTTTGGTATTTATTTTCTGTTCTATAGAGAAAAGAGATGTAATTATAATATTTCAAGATATATATCTTGCTCATGCTATACACAAAAGTACAGGAAGTCATATCATATAAGAAATTTTGGAATATTTATTTTTTGGTGATAATGATATGGTATGAAAATTTTTATGTGATGATTAAAGATAGAGAGATAGATAAAATAATACTAAAAAGTCTATTGAATTGCACGGGGGGTATCCATAATGAGTTTTATGTATTGCGGCTAACACGATTATGCACCTGTATTAGTAGGATCGACACCATGATTTAAACTGAATTTACCACCCATAGGATCATAATAATAACCTAAGACAGAAGGTTGGGTACCACAACGCATGGGATCACGATGAAAGGAGTCATTTGGATCATACACTGGAGCAGACATATAGCTATAGATAGAAGCAGCAGGAGAAGAGGCATTGCTTTTTTCACTTTCTTCGTTGATGGAGAAGTTCTTCTTGATGAATTTGGGAACGTGGAGTGAAAGAACCATTTTTTGATATTGTAAGTGGTTGTAATTGAGATGTGAATATAGTAGCTTTAACTAAAAAAAAACTTGACATTTATATACCTTTTTTATTTCTCTGTAGCAAAAACTGTTAGCCGGATTCCACCCCATCTTATTCCTGGCAAGCAAATTATTGGACAAACCTCATTCCGATATTCCAAAAACGGAAACCCTCGGATCAGCAAATCCTGATTATTATCGTTTCTATTTTCAATTACACATATCTTGATAAACAGCCAGGTTTTTATTTATTTATTTATTTAGTTAAATACAATGAACAATTAAATTTGAAATATACACGTATACATATATAAACGATAAAGAAAGAAAAAAAAATAGCTTGATCCGAGGTTTTCTATCTAAGTTTTAGTATATTTTCTTTTGCGGGGAGCGTTTTAATTGGATGGGGAAAGACTTTAAGCGAGAGATCCCCTCATGGAAAAAAAAAATTAAACAGCGACAGTAGGAGCGGGAGCTGGAGCAGCGGCAACCGGCTGCCCTCTATTGAACCAAGGCATATATGAATAAAAGTATTTATTCCATGTTATCTTTTCACGATACTCTGGCTGATGGTATAATTTCATCATAAAGTCGTGTTGTCCAATCACACGCTATATTTGTAGGACAAAAACATTAGGAGATATCCAAAACAAATATACAAAAACAGAAACTTACATGCCCAACAATATCTTGACAAATATAAGCGACAACAAATGCTACTATTAAAGTCGCTTGCATAATATAAGTGCCTCTTTGAGTTGTAAAGTGCTCATCTATTATAAATAAAATATTAGTTTTTTATTTTTATTTTTAAATATAACGATCATACTGTGATTTGAGTTGTTATCCATTGTAGCTGTGAAAATATATAGAAACCCAGTATGGAAAAAGATATCCAATCCCATAAACAGGATATAAGAGCCCGTTAAGGCTGTTCCGAGCTTATGAATGCGTGGGTGTGCTGGCGCTAATAGCATAAAAACAATAACCAAAATTGTCAACAAAATTGCACGACCATAACCTGAAGTGATTGACAAATCAGTCTTCCAGCCTAAAATCCATAGACCTAATGCAAGTCCTCCAAAACCACCCAATAACATGATATATAAGTGAAGTGTACGAGCCATTAGCAAACTGGCGAGTACCCCCACAATAAGCGGTACAATAAAGTAAATTGTTAATCTGTTTGAGCCATAGGTACCGGCAGGTTCAAAGTTGGCCAACATAACCCAAGTGACGAATCCCATTGTTATAAAACCCACCATTCCTTGTACATAGTTGCCTGCAAGCGTTGTATCCCATAAACTGCGGAACCATAGTAGTAGAGCTATTACAAGAAGTACCATACCTCCCAACACACCTTGGATCGACAGTCTATAGCCGTCATCTAAATGAAAATGAGAGGTATTTATTAATAAGGCGAAATAATTGTTGCTTTAACCCTCTGAGTATTAACCTAATGCTATAGCTTTATCGTCCAAATACATTACACCGGGTTCAAATGTTGGAGCGGCGCAACACCATCCAACCAAAAATACGATTGTATATATTAATCTTGAAGAAATCCTTGATGTTAAGTTATGCATGTAAATATATAAAAAAACGAGTATAAGAAAAATATAAATGAGCAAGGAAAATGACGGCTTCAAGATATATGTGTACGAAAGAGATGAAATATAGGGTTGCTTCAGATCAGGATTTTCTTTAATTTTGTTTTTTTTCTTTCTAAATTAGTCTATTTGCTGTCCTTACCATTTCTTATCTCTTTAAAAAGCAAATAAATAACTTGTATCTACTTTTGGTCAATGTACTACTTTCTTAAAAAAAATTTTTTTTCGCGATGAAAATACTTGTATCCTCTTTCCCTTTTTTATATTATTTTTATAATTGAGTATATAATGTGTGCACTATACAATACCATCGTTCTTTATACATGACTGATCATTACAGTGGTTTTTAAGTATAACAGCTGATATTACTGATATCAGTAGCATCCAGTATGCGTTGATTTGATTGGATAAAATTATAAGAAATGGTACACGTAAAAAGGCTAAGAAATTTAGCACATTACATTGTAGTCAAGTTTCATTCAAAAGCTTTCGAAAGCACGTAAGATCCAAAAAGCTTCTCAATTTCAACTCTAGAATTCAAAAGCAAGTGAATACAAAACGAATTTTATGATATATAGGCTCCTCGAGTACCAAGGTTCTCTTACAGGCAATACACCACGGTGAAGTCAATGGTGCCACTCTAACTAGAAGTCCCCAATTTCGGGTTACCGAGCAAAACATCACCTTAGAATTGCGATCTTTGGACCAAGATGCCAGGGTTACCTTGTATGTAATCCGCCCTGTGCTCATCTAATATTGCATTTGGTTCTGTAGTCTAGGAACGAAGCACGCTTCAGGTATTACTATTTTGATTTTAGATAGCATCATAAATTTAAAAATATGTTTACTTACCGTTAATTACAGGTCCCATAACCGTTAATGCATATTCATTCGACGATACGACCAAGATTTTTTCCAGAATACGAATGAGAGTGGGTAGTATTAGGCCATTACCTAACTTGGATGCTGACGGTAATGTCATTCCCAGCAATACTGCTAGAGTAAAGGCGAGGAAATTCCTGGACCACCACAGCTTGTTATGCCACAACTTATCATTCCACAAGGAGGGGGGAGTAACAAAACGTCAAAGAGAAGAGGCAGCTTTCCAACTGATCAACAAACACTTAACATGTTCTTACGATCAGCAAGAGTATCCTTCTTTCAACAGAAGAGAAAAAGCGAGCCTAGAGTTTTTAACTTTTACCAGAAGCAGCAGAAGTTTACTATGTAGCATTTACTTTAATAAGACGATAGCAACATTATTTTTATATAGAAGTGAACAAGGTCGTTTGAAATCACGACCTTGTCATTTGCTCTTTTTGTGCCTTTTACTTCAATAAAACCCAAAGATAGTCCATGATATGAGCCATCCAATCCGGTGATTGTGCTGTCAGGTCGTTGCTTTTTTACTTAACCGTTCTTTGAACTTTCGTAACTGGTGGTGGCGGCAGTACATGCGATGGCACCGTAGGAGCAGTGGTTATTTCGACGAAGTGAGTCTCGATGACAGCCACGTCAACATTAGCCTTCTTCGCAGTTTCAGCATAGACTTGTCTGTCTGGCATGTTCAGCTTGAATATCATTTTTGACAGAGCCAGGAATAGAGGAGTTAACTTACATTTTAAAACAAAGAAACGTATGAAATTTTATAAAGAAAACAATAATACAAAAGTGAAAAGAGAATACGAACTCTTTAATTAGTGAATGGATCAACAAAGGAGTTACTGCTGGTACACTGTCCAAGAAACATGTGACCTTCACTAAACAACCATACTTTGTATTTACTGTGGTGCAGCCACAATAGTAACCAAAAGAAAAACACCTGAGATTTCTGTTTGAGCTTCTGGAAAGAATGTACAACAGCAAAGCTTGGCAGGTTGTTCACAACGGATTGGCTCGTGCAAAAAAATTAAACACACTTTCCAAACTTGGTCAAGATAAAAATTAGAAACCCCGTGAATGGTAAATTCAGGCACAACAATAACAGAGTTTGTGCTTTATTCAAATATAAAAATAGTGAAAACCCAATAAAAACTATTTTTTATTTCATGGTCTCAATTTTTTTCCCTTAAAAATAAAAGAAAACCAAATAAAATACAGAGTGGCTATGGCCTAATGGTACGAACCAGCAAAAAAAAAGAATCGGCCCGAAGTGCCATTCGGCAAAACAGAACTGTCAGCTTGATTGCCTGAAACAGAAGGTTTCTGTTTGCGTCACGTCTGTATTTAAATTAATCTTCCTGAATATCTTTAGAATAGAAAAGAGAAAGCGAAGAAAATAGCCTTTTTTCATTTTTCTTTTCTCTTTCTTTTTTATTTTTGGATATATTACGTTTTTATATCATTCAATATGTCAGACGCATTTGCAAAGCATATACTTGCTTCTATCCGTAACGAATTAGCGATTTTAAAAGAACACAATTACATCGAGGGATATGCATATGACGATATTTTAAGATTGTTACCAACAAACATTGGTACCCGTGGTGTATCAGCAGGTGGCTATCCGCCAGCACCCTCTTCACCATTCAATAACTCTGGTCCTCCTCCTTTCATGCCTGGTGGACCTATGGGTTCACCTTTGGGCGTTGGAGCTGGCGGACCTCCCCCACCCCCTTCCTACAATGCTGTCGCCAATAAATCTTTGGGTTCTGCTGAGGCATTGTACGATTATAATGGAGGTAATCCAGCCACAGATCTTAACTTGATGAGAGGTGATATTGTTCAGATTGTAGAATATGGTAATAGGATAAAAATAGAAATGCTTCGTGAAAAAAATAGGGTAATTTTAGGCTAAACATTTATTTATTTATTTCCAAAAAATAGTGAATGACGATTGGTGGAAGGGTACAGTGAACGGAAGGACAGGTATCTTCCCTAGTTCATATGTTAAGAAATTAAAGTAAATAATAAATATGAAGTTTGTTTCAATTAAGAAAATAACACTAAATTTATTTTTGTCATTAGCAACGGTGCACCTCGTCAAGAAAAGATGCCTCCACCTCCTCCTGCTCGTCAAAGTGAGCGCGATAGCTATGGTGGTTATTCTTCAGGTCCTCCAAAGCAAGACAATGCTTACCAATATCCTCCCCCTCCATCACATCAAAACTCATATAACTCTGCACCTGCCACTTACTCATCGCCACCACCTGCTCAATACCAACCCCCTCCTCAGCAGCAAGTATCCTACGCAGGTCCTCTTCCCGCAGTAGCTCAGGCCTCTAGTTCTGCTCCTCCACCTGCGGAAGAGCAGCATGAAAGTAAGGCAGCTGGCTTTGGTAAGAAGCTTGCTGGAAATGTCGCAAATGCGGCAACTTGGGGTTTTGGTGCTACACGTAAGTTTAGTGATGATATATACAGCGAAGCTAATTCTATATAGTGAATTAATTATCTAACAAAGAATTTATCCTTTTTATATATAGTCGGTAGCGATCTTGCTAATAAGATCTTCTAAGGTGTTGGTTTCTTGATATTTGTACAAAAAAAAAAGAAAAACTGGTGAAAGGAAATGTATGAAGGGAAAAAAAATACTCTTTTTTTTCATAATTTATATTGAATAAAAAATAACTCTACATTTCATAAATAATGACAGCTTTGAAACAATTGATGGAGATAAAGTCTTTTGTTTATTATATATATATATATATATATTTTTTGGAAACAATAAGTGAAACGTATTTTTCTATATTAAAATAAAATAAATAAAAATAAAGGTACAGAGCCGGCTTTCCTTCTCTCTTCCTTCTCTTTTTCCTTCTCTTTTTCCTTCTCTTTATTTAATATTATTTTTATCTCTTAGTATCAACCAACAGTAATAGAAATACAATAAATGGACAGATCATTAGACAAAGTGATTGATCAACCACTTCTACAGTGGTTACCTCTTCCGTCAACACAAATTGGGCTGTCTGATGTGTCCCAACTGTATTTGTACGATACTGCATCCTTTGAACTTGACTGGAAAATGATGCGTCATATACCATGGAGATTTTTTTATATAGATTATCTTCATTTGCAGCAAGATGTTGGAAACTTAACATTTGGGATCCTGAATAGACGACTGGAAACTGAATGGACTAAAGTAATGATAGAAAAGAGAGAAATTTTCTCTTTAAAAAACAAAACAAAACAAAAGAGTTTAACCCCTTTTTTGTATGTAAATAAAATATATAGGCTTACGACTTTTTTATACTCAAAAAAGGCGAAATTGAACGGCGACTCGCATCCTGTGTGCCAAAAGATAACAGGGCGATTTTAATAATCATGAACGAGATCCATCATCTTCATCGTTTTGCCAGATTGAACTATATTGCTTTTTTAAGACTTGTTATCGAATTCGACAAGTTGGGCGCAACTATCAACAGCGACACACTCCGTCGTACCATGATTAACAAACCATTCTGGGACGACACAAACGTGTTGTATGATTTTGTAAACTGCCTCAACTTTCTGAGTGTCTTTCCTATCGATTCCTCACCAAAATTAAAGTACCATCAAGAGAACAGTATCTCAATCAATCAATCCAAACAAACATTCTTTAGTGCTGTTGAAAACTTCTCAACCAGTCTTACAACGTCTACACCCCAAGTTTTTTCACCTGTTTTTATTAATACCAATCCTGTTAGTTTTTATCCCCAACATAATCATGAGACTTCTACCAACAATGATGGAATCAAGAAAGAACCAGAAATGATGCATTATCCAAAACTCCCGTCTTTTCATCACCCGCTCTCGCCAACTGCATCCATTTCCACATTAGGATCCTGTGAAACAGCCTCCTCAAGTATGGGCAATACCGCCATTTCAGACGTACCCATGGCAAGCCGCTCAATTCGTAAATACTGGGTCCATCCCGATCATATTGTGGAAGTGATGCTTTATTTATCTCATCATGCTGTACTTCAGAACAAAGAAGGAAATCCCTCATCTACGTATCCTGCCGTGAACGAAGTCGGTCATCCTTTGGGTATAAAATCCAAATTAGCAGCGATGAATCCTTTGGGATTACACCGTCAAATTGTGGCAAACCCTTCTCAAATCGATTCGACAACAAAAACTCAAGTCAAAATTACAACGCTTCACATGGACACACCTGACCTCAAAAGTTATGCAGAAATAATTGTGGGACAGCCACTAAATAATGATGCATCGAATAGTAATGAGTGCTTTATAACACGCGCAAGATGGTATGAAACTCTAACAAATGACAACAACAATGGCGGTGCTCCTTTTGTTGCACTGGAGCAAAAGGCCTACCATCGACATTCTACACATCGTAAACAGTCTATGGGGCACAAGGGACTAGGCAAGATTCCTCAGTACAGCCAAGAATCCATATTTTATAAAAACAATTTAAACAACGCGTTGAATTCAAGTTACTGGGTTCAGCAGAGACTTTGGTTAAAGTCCAAAAGACTCGATTCTTGGATCCAATCCAAATATTCATGTAAAAATATATTCTCCAAATCGTCCTGTCAGTACCGAACGAATGAACTGCTGATCGAGGACCCGCAACATAAGGAATCTATCAATCATGACTTGATGGAAATGGAAAAAGAAGTACATGAAAAGGAGAAATTACCAAGTAAGCTTTTCATATATATTTACCGCTCTTAGAAGAAAAAAAAAAGTGCTTACTCTTTTGTTTATTATTTGTCTTGTTTATTTTTTAAAAATAAATAAACAAAATAGTGCTAAAGACGACACAAAACCGCATTGTTTATGGGATACCCAATAACAAGATTTTCATCACCGTAGACACAGACATTGCAATGATGAAATGCACCTTAGATGAAACTTCCAGTGAAAAATTGAGCCCGAATGATGACGATAGTATATCTATTGAGTCTACACTCGGCCATCGTACCTCCGGTCTATTTACCACCCATGACAAAAATTACCCTTATAACATGGCGTCTAATGACATTGTGCGGTTCCCTTACTGCGTGGTTCAGATCAGTGAAGAGACCACCCCAGGTACACCTACACCATCAGATTTGGATAAATACTGTGATACTCAATGGGTTGATGATTTATGTGATTCTCCACTCTTGGAGCCCGTCCATGACTTTTCTACATATCTTCATGGCGTAGCCACGTTATTATCAGAAAAGGTGCATGTCTTTCCTAGCTGGATGTCTAGAGTCGAAACAATGGATATTCGTAAATCTAACCACGGAGCTCTTTTGGCCGAAAGAAAGAAGGGTCACAAAAGAGACAACTCAAATGACCAAAGTGTGTCAAGCATCACTACACAAAGCTCATTTTCGAAATCAGAATTTAATTCGCCCTGGAGTTCTACCACCATTGCAACACTTGTTACCTATTGTGACGATGATCTAGGAGACGAAGGCGACGAAAATAGAAACCCGAATGATGCTAATCACTTGAGTCCTCCAGCAGTAAATGAACATCGAAGATCTTTTGATTCCTACTGCAGCTTTGATCATCCTACCTCTTCAAAATCGGATCCAACCAATTGCAGGAGCTGTGTAGGCAAAAAAAGAGACATACATTATGATCCTTCTGCGTCCAAATTACTTTCGGTTGTCCGCACATTGTGGCCAAATCGATTTACACCGGAAAGAGAGCCACTCTTTCAACACAGAAATTCCATAAATTACCACTCCACCTCCTATGATGACTTAGAGTCTGGGTATAGTAATTATAAATCAGATTCAAAAAAGGTTCCTCGCACGACCCTTCTCACCACCCTTTGTATTATGGTTTCACTTGGTGCATCTTTGTTATTCTACACTTTTGTTATCAATATATAAATTTGTTTATTAATTTATTTGCCAATAAAAAATATATAGCAATATTTAAAAAGAGGATATATAATAATTTAGTTAAGGTTTTCTGTGTACATAAATAAGCATTTATGTAGTCTTCTCGATATGTTTTTTAACCAAGGTTTCCAACTCAAAGACATGATCATCGCGAGCATCAGGACTGATTTCTCTTAAAGCATCAGCCAAGTTTAGTAAATATTCTGCATTCCAACCAGAAGGGCCTTATTTTTTTTTAGTAAGAAAAAAAATAGCCATAAGTAATAATAATGATACCATTCAGGTTTTTTATTTGTTTACCGTAAGTTTCGAAAATCTGCTTAGCAATATTTTCAGCAGGTGCAGGACCAACATATGCTTCGTTGTCAGTTGTGGCTATGTAAGCAAGTGCCTAGAGCATAAAATGTACTTTTTAGATTTATCCTAATGTTTGTCTCCACGTCGCTTATATATAATTACATTTTTGACAGCAGGCTCGCTATCGCTTCCGTCGCTATATACGTCTACAGTTTGAACAGTATAGCCATTCTATTTTTCTATATCGTTAATACACAGCCGCATGTGTTTTTGTTGTATAATATACTTTTTCTCTATGATCGAGATAAGCACGTGTGGCTTCAACATCATCTGAAGGAATCTTAAATGCCACACCCCATGTCACTCTATCATGACCATCCTACAAACATGCATATGGTCATTATCAACATCACCCTCCATCATCAAGCCTAAACAACTTACAATGTTCTCAATCGTCTTCCATTCATCAAAAGGAATCAGTGTAACCACTCTACCCGGCTTCTCTGGTGTGCCTCTATGATCCTCACTATGCTATTTGGGTGGAAAGTTTTAGTTGTCAAAACTGTTTGTAAACAAATCATAAAAAATGTTTACCTGCCAAAAACGACGAACATAATTTTTTATATATCCAATTTGTCTATTTTTACTGATCAGCACATGTACCAAGTCCATTTTCAAGTTTATTATTATATTGATTTACTTTGATTCATAATGAATAGGAGGTTTCCAAATGAGTGATCCGTAACCAAACACCCAAATGCCATCTTGGTGAACTTTCTCGTCCTTTACTGCGTTTTCTTGTACGGTTTCTACAATATTTGTGGCGGTTGTTGAAGGCATATTGTACTATTAATATAAAGGCAAAAGAGTTATGACGAATGGTGGGGATTAAATTGAAATGACTTTCTGACCTGAAATGTCTCTAAAATAGTTCAAATGACGAATCAACCAAGCTAAATTGACCAATAATTTTGCTAGCATTTTAATTTAGAAAATATCCACTTTCTGAGAGGAGCAGCCTTACAATGAACATTGATAATGACAAGAAAAGAGCACACTCTTCTGTATCCTACGTGTACTGTATGCAATTAAAGGTATGATGTTTAGAGATGGCAAAGTATTTTATGTAAAATGACAATATGGTTTCTTAAAATACCAATACGTACCTTATCAAAGTGCTTAGAGTGAATTACATATACATATGCACATCATAGCACTAAGATTGTTGCTAAAAAATCATAAAAATTTTAGTTGAAAAAGAGTGAACACAGACCTGATATAAAACGCTCAATCTTGTAACGTTTTAGTAACTATGAAGATCCTCTTGAAGGCCACATATATTCGCTTCTTTTGAGAGCACGAATTAAATGGCTGAGGTATACAGACAAAAAGCCACTTGATTAACCTTAAGGAAGTAGCTTAATACTAGAGTAACTATAAAAGGAGGGCTCTATATTTTTGATAGCATATCAGGAAGCAACTTGAAGACAAAAGATATGATTGATGAAGAATATAATAGCAAATGGTAATTTTTTATTAATGTTACCAAATGTAAAGAGAATTTACTCGATATGATGACACAAAGTTTTGATTTTTAGAAATATATTCTAGATGCTTCTACCATGGGTGTAAATATGCTTCCTGAAAATTTGAACTATCTGGCACTGTTATGATCCTGAAAAATGAAACCTAACGTCTTTCTCCCACAGTCAACGAAATAATTCCCTCGACCTATTAAGTGGACTATATCTTGGATCGCTTGTACAAGACCGTGGATTCTTTAACTATTCCTCCAAATTCCATCTATGCCTGGCTACAGACAAATGGCCCTGCAGTTAAATAACGTATGTATATATAAAGCGAATACCTCAATTCTGGTGCTAATCTTCAATCTCGCTTTGCGCTGCAGACAGTATTTATGTTATAAAACTGAAAACAGAACACAAGTTATCTACACTACCGTACCGCAAATTGACATCTAATGCATTATAATTGTTTGGATAGCCAATTTTAGTATTTTCTGATCCCTTGACCAGATTTACATGATTTCCATGAAATCTCCGAATGTTACATTTGTTGACCGGCTTCTTCAGTTTGAATGACTTATTTTTGACTCGTGATATAAACACAATAAACTGTCACATTCTCGGTTTATATTTCTCTCTTTGTTTTACTACAAAAAAAAAATGAATCTTCATTGTCATGAAGTTTGTAGGTAATAACCATCCATATGGTATTAGAAATGGAGCTGCTCTAATGTTAAAGTTTTCGGCTCAAATAAATAAAGAATTAAGGAAATAAAGGTCAATAAAACATATATTGAATATAGTATAGTGATGTATTCGTAATATATATATTCGAATATCTTAGTAGTTGATTTTTAATAATGGTTCTTTATATATATATGATAATGGTAATGCTGATAACAGTGAGTACAACGGTATATGTAGAGTATATAAAAATACATCATCTGTATTTTAGCCGCCTAAATTTAAGTTATTGCTGTCAAAATAAAATAAAATAAAATAAAATAAGAAAAAATTGCGATTTTCTTATTTTGGTGATCAACTTGAAAATATATAAACAAACACAGACTTTCACAAAAAGAACAATGAGAACAAAATCTTTTCGCAACAAATGCGCAGACGTGAGGAAAGATGAATCAAAAGGATTTTGTTCTTGATTTAAAAAAAGAAAAGAGAAAAAGTAATCATGTGTATTCTTGATACATGATCCCTTGTTTCATCATCTAACACAGTTTATAAAAAAAGCTGTCATTCTATTTATCGTTGATATGTGAATTTCATTCTGTATGACACAAGAATAGCGCGTGTGTGTATTTTGACTAAAAAAAATAAAAAATAAAAAATAACCTTAAATTGACTAAGGATAATGCAGAACCAATGTAGCACAAAATCTATGCCACCACAAAACTGGTATCGAAAAGTCCCTGAATTTTTATTTTTAAAAAGTGTTTCGAAACTTCAGATCAGCTTGTTCTAAACGGGATGCGGATAACAAGTTTAACATCTTTCTCTCTCATTTTCGGCATATTTTATTGGCCAACTTAAATTATCATTCGATAAGAACCTTGATTTTCTTGATATACAGATAGATCAGGTCAATCACTTCGTTCGAGGAAAATTAAACCTTATTTATTTTCCTTGGAAATGAAAATCAGTGGAAGAAGGTTTTCATCAAAAAAATATAATTTCCTTAGGTTGCACATTAGATGTTCAAAGCTGATGATAAATAAACGAATGCAGTGAATAATTCAAACACGTTTTGAACATGAAGAGATGATAATATGACATTATCTTTCTTTAATAAACAAAAATACATCTTTCACGAATGGTTTTTGTTTGAAGAAGAAACAAAATGAAGTGAGTCTGAGTTTTTTTTAATTTTTTCAAAAGACGTTTTGGCAGTAGAAGACGGGTAAAGATATTGATTGTGACTTGACTTGAGAAATTTTTGGACCGTGAGCAGAAATTTTTTAATTTGATTTGCCAGTTTAAATATCCGAAACGAAACAAACAACCTATAAGGTACTCATTTTTTGCACTACCTTTTCTCGCAAAGCACCAGAACGAAATTATATAAATACTACTGGAATAATTATCTTCCTTTTTTTTTTCCCTTTCTTTTTGTTTTGTTTTTTTCTTCTTTCCTTTTCATTTAGCTCTGCTCTTTATGTGTATATTATAGACCTACATTTATCATCATGCCATCATCATATTTAATCATACTCCTCACTATATGTCTATTTTCTTTCACAAATGCACAAGAAGTAGCAGGTATGGGATCATCTTTTGACAAGTCATACACCAACCAACATTCTTACTAAAATATAAATATCTGTTCTTATAGAACCTGAAGCAGACGAATGCGCGGCTGAACAAATCCTCGACTATCACTTGCCAATGAGAATTGGCTCTCTTTTCATAATTTTAGTTACCAGTGCCTTAGGTAAAACAAAAGTAAAATGAAATCATAAAAATTTGTATTCTAAATTTAATGTTTACACTTTTATATAGGCGTTTTTACACCAATCATTATGCACAGAATCTCTCCATACGGAAAGGGGAGCATTAGAGAATGGATGCTCACGATGGGCAAATTTTGTAAGTATCAAGGAATAATATTATAAATATTTATTTTTTACTCATGTATTTTTTTTATATTTATAAACAGTTGGTACCGGTGTTATTTTAGCAACTGCATTTGTTCATATGCTCCCAGAAGCATTAGCAAATTTCGATAGTCCGTGTCTCAGCGCTGGATGGCAAACATATGGAGCATTTGGCGGTGTATTTTGTATGATTTCGTCATTTGCACTTCAACTGTTAGAATTAGCTGCTGTCTCAAACATCGAACGTATTCATAAAAGAAACCGCGAACAAAACATTTCTTTGGATATCGAAAAACAACGCAGCGATAGTTCACTCGATTCTGAATCAACCGACATTACAGCAAGAAACTCCCCAGTCGAGCATTGTCATGAAGGACATGTACATAGCGCAGGATTATTTGAGGATACTGAAGCTTTTCAACATATTGGTACACTGATTTTGGAGTTAGGTATCGTTATGCATTCAATTATCGTCGGTATTACACTTGCAAATACGGGAAATGAAGAATTCATCACATTACTTATTGCCCTTGTGTTCCATCAGGTATGTTTGAGTTGCTGACTCGTTTTTGTCCTGATTTTTTTTTATGCTGCAAGCAGTTAAACTAACAGCCTTTTCTTTATAGTTCTTTGAAGGTGTAGCTTTAGGTACTCGAATTAATGATATGAATATCACTGGTTGGCGCAAACCTGCTTTGATGGGCTCCCTATTTATGGTAATGACCCCAATTGGTATCGCCATTGGTATTGGTATTCATTCGTCCTTCAACGCCAACTCGTCATCCTCCATTCTTGCAAGTGCTATTCTTGATTCACTATCTGCTGGTATCTTGCTTTACAATGCTTACATATCACTTATGAGTCAAGAAATCAACCAGAATCCTGATTTCCGTAATTCTCCTTTTATCCGAAAATTTGTATGCTTCATCTCAATGTATTTGGGTGCAGGTTTGATGGCTTTACTTGGTAAATGGGCATAAGGCCCCCCCAAAAAAAAAAAAAAAAAAAAAAAAA
>VCJJ01001606.1:15414-37274 GCA_024139415.1 Backusella tarrabulga
TCCTCTCTGCTGTTTATTCTTTGTACTATATTTTCATTTTTATCTTTGTAAAATACCGTTTTTCTCATCAAAAATTCGAACATATTTTTTTTTACATACATTTTGAAATAAATCATTGGTATCCATTTTTTTTTATCTTGTAAAAACAACCATAAAATCGATGCCTTAGGGAAATAATCTATTTTTATAATGCTGATCTAAAAAAAAACATCATGTTGAATCCGGATAGTCTTCTATGTTTTTTAAAACGAGACACTCTCAAGAAACAGAGCCTGAAATAAATATGTCTAAGTTGTTAATTAGTAAAAGAATGTATTCAAGACAAACAAATGTTATTGTACAAAATTTAGTTTTTATTTGATCAGATAATTATATTATTACTTAATATAAATTTGTTTATATATATGTTTGTAAACAACTTATTTTGAAACGAGTAATTCATAGACTCTCTCAGTACGTTTGATAGAACTACATTAAAACGAGTCAATTCATCCATTTTCCTTTTAAATATTTCCTTGCAGTGAATGGTTCCTTACCTTGATACATTGTCAAACAAACGCTCAATATCGGGCGAGCAGCGAATAAAGTCATGTTTCCAGAAGTTAGGATTTTTAATTAACTCGATAAAGGAAGCGAGCAAACCCCAAGGATGAGGTCTATTTACGATCAGGCGCTCCAAAAGAACTCTATAAGTGTAAATTAAAAAAATAACAATAATAAACAAAAAGAGAGAATTAATAAAATACAAAAGAAGAGTGAAATAAAATAAAGCTATCCATTTACCTTGTAATTTGTTCTTTAACAAGTTCCGATTGTTTAGCAAAAAGATGTAAAAAGGTAGCACTGAAGAAGCATGTATGGCTATTAGGATAACGCAAATGATCGGCAATAGCGCTCAGGAGCGTATAACGGCTTTCTGACTCCATCTTTGACAGGAGGTGAGTGTAGCAGAGAATAGCAGGGTTTTCATCCAAGGGCTTGATCATTGTTGATTTGGCACCAATGTAGAGCACAAAGGCACAGAGTATCTCGGAGCGATTGTTTGTAGCGTGCTTTTCCAAGGTCTCATAAAAGGAGGTGTCCTTGGTTTCGACAAATCGATCAATGGCATCCTTGAAGCCATCCTGTTCAAGAATATTGGCATAACTCTGGTCAAAGACAGGTTCTTCAGCAGATTCGGGGAGCAATTCAAGTATAAGATCAGGGGTGAATGGATCAGGAAGATGCATCACACGAGGGAAGGCACTTAGGATCAAGTTACGAAGCTGAACACAGGAGTGAGGAATGGCTTGTGCAAAGATGATATAGTTATTGCAAAGGAATTCAGGGAAATCGTGTAAAAGGACAACAAGGACACGAAGTGTACCTCGGTAGAACATCTTGGTGGCTCGGGGCAATTCTTGGTTGTTGAGAAGAGGACTAAGGAATTTTAAGAGGGCATGGATGAGTTTTTGACACATCATCCAGCCATTGTTTTCATTGGCAACAAGGAGCTGAGGCAAGAAGGAGCGGCAAGAGATGAGTTGAAGCCAGGAAAAAGCAAAACCAGGGAAATTGATAGGTTGCAAGGTATAGAGAGCATCGCTGAATGTAATAAGAGCACTAATATCGATAGTATTGGTGCGAATCTTACTAATCTCGTTAAACAAGGAAGCAAATAATCTCAAGAAAGGCTTTTGGTTAAACTCAATCCCTCTGCTTTCATGGTGATAAGAGAGTACAAGAATCATAACAGACAAAGCATCATTCAAAAGCTTAATCTTGTTCTTATCGGAAGCCTCTTCCAATACCATGGCGGAAATTAACTTTGTAAAGGAATCAATCATGTGAATCATACGACGATGATGAACTGAACTAACAGAGCGGAAGGAAAGGTAATGATTGACACAATTCTCAGTACATAATCTGAAAAAGAAATATCTACCATCGTCAGTTTCAGTCACTTGCATCACCTTTTGAGAAAGGGAATGGAAAAGAGCCTCTGTTGCCATAGGATGCTGGCATAGACGCACCCATTCAGCAAGAAGCATGCGGAGCTCAAGGCAGTTCAGGCCATGTTGGATAGATTCATAGGGTTTCTCGATAACGACTTTAAGATCATTAATAAAGGCACTTACGCTAAAATACGATTGAGCGTTTATATTAATGAAGTCACGATATATTACAAATCAAAATGGTAACTTACGTAGTAGGTGCTTCCTCATTCTTTTCGAGCTTGTAAAGAGCAGAGATGGTCAAAATATGATCTTCCAAGAAACTGATGGGTGTCTGAGAGAGTAAACAGATACGCATCAGATTAGCTGCAAATTCAATGACACCATCTGCCTTTGCATGAATTAACTTGGCGAGTTGAGTATCATACTCTTCCATTGGCAACAAATCATAACGAATAAACATGGATACAGCTGCAGCATTGTATTTACGCTATTTATATTTATAAAGAAATATCAAGTTGTTAATTCGTGTATATATAAACAGTATAAATTGATTATATTACCTCATCATCAGCATAAATCAACCAAGACAAGGTTTCCTTCATGGCCTCTCCAGAAATCTCAAACAAGGATTGAAGGAACATGGTATACACCTCAAGAGCAAAAGGCGAGCTACTTTGATAAAGCATAAACACCACCTTTTCTACGAATGCCAGCATGGTTTGTCCAGGTGATAGGCTCTGGGAGATAAGCAAAGGAATCTGTCGAATCAAAAGACAGATATCGTGGGTTGGAGGAAGCTGAGAAATGGAGTGGATACCTGATTGACGGACAAGACGATCCAATTCAAGTAGCATCTGCTCCAATTTGGCACTGAGCATACTGCTTCCACCGTTGACATTGTTTGGCATGGCTGGAGAATGATTGCTGTTGGGTGGCTCGTTTCCAACAAAAGGTGGTGGAGGACCCACAGCCTCAGGATGGTAGCCCATAGGAGATGCCTGCTGCATGTAGGTTCTCTGGTCAAAGCCTTCGTACAAGCGGAATTGCTCGGGGCTAATACCATGGCTAGGTCTCAAAGCCTCGGGGAGTTGCACGGGGTGAGGAGCTCCGTTCAAACTCAACACATCAAAGAATGGTGCACCGCCGCGTTGATGCTGCTTGCGGTAATTGACACGGCTGGCATAAGCAGGAGCCAAGCTGCGTTCTACATCTTCTAACGCGCGAGCCTGGGTAAGCTGGTCTATATAAACACAGAGGAGCTTGATGTTTTCGGTGGCAATTGTGGAAGCAATTTCATCCGCCAATTGTTCGGGGAGACCGTTCTGGGTGAGATTCGAGCGAATCAGAGACATGATGGCGTTACAGAGTGGCTCCTTACAAGTGACTACCGCGAGGCTACTTGCCAAAGGTTGAACCATGGCATGTGCAGCTCGCTGAACACGTGTTTCGTCGGGCTCAGTAGCAAAGTCCTTTAGAATCATTTCCTTTGTGGAAATGGCAGCAATATTAGCTGAAGTAACAATGTTTGAAGGAACTACTTCTTGGAAAGCATCGGAAACGCCTGAATAGACGGTGGTCTTGATGATTGGATGTTGGATCATCAACTGGGCAATGGCAGGGTTGACCTGGAGCTTGTTGAGAATGGGTGTAACATCAATGTCGGGACGGTTTTCGGGTGGTTGAAGTGCACCAACGCCAGGAGGGGTTGCAATTGAGGACATGGGAGGAGGACCTGGGGGTGTTGCAATATCCCGGTTTAGTGGCTTCACGGGTGAAGTCATGGCAGTGGCAGCAGCCGCAGCAGCAATATCGGCAGCACCGCCGGTTCCACTGTTGGCTGAAGGACCTGAGCCTGCAGTAGGCCCCTCCGATTGTGGAGGAGGAGGTGGAGGGGCTGGGGAGGAACGAGCAATACCAGGTGGACCGCGGTTCTCAAGCAATGATGTTGGCTCAATCTCGTTCAAGTCCAAGTCTAGCGCCTTGTACAAGATTTCAATCTCAAACTTGAGGTTCAGCTTTAGTCCTTCTGTCCAATACAACTCGGCGAGAAACTTGAGACTACCCATCAACCAAGGATTTGGGAGCTTGAAAATCTTAGAGTTGCAGGCATGTTGCAAAATTTTACATACGAGTGGAATAGCAACCACCAACCTGTTTTGATCATAGGCAGTAATCAAGAGGTCCTTGATGGACAAGTCCTTGTGACGAATAGGACGATTCTTGGCAATGGTCAATCTACCCAACCAGGAACCAAGGTTCTTGAGAAGATTTCTATCCGAAGAAGAATCAACAATGTCTTCCGACTGAACAAGTAGGTTGATGTTGACATAAGTTTCTTCAATGACCGTGTCGGTCAACGTAGACATCTCTAATTCATCGAGTAAAGTTGAGTATAATTCGTGATTGTTGGGTTCGATGCTGACACGGCGTACAACCAAATAATGGCTAAACCATCCCCAGGTAGGTTTTTGAAGCAACTGCTTCAATTCAGTCGACTTGCTCTTCAGGTTGTTTGCCGAGAGATTATTGATCAAGAAGGATACTCGTTCCTGGACCTTTTCAGATGGATTCTCAAAAGTAGGCTTGGAGGTGCTTTGCAACAATGTCGTGACGTTAGGAGCTTCATGCTCAAGAGCCTCGGTATTTCCCATTTTAGGAGATGCCATCATACGACCTTCAGGGTCCTTCTGGGCCAGCTGCTTCAAAGTGGTAGCAATGCTTTCCACGATACTGGGAAAGCTACGCAAACCCTCGATTTTGGATAAAAGCAAGGTGTACTGAGGCCATTCAGACAAACGGTCACGAAACTGAGCTAGAGCTTGAATACCAAAGTTGAACATTTTGGAATTCACAGGATATTTAAGCGCATCCAAAATCAACTTTAAAGTGACGCGTAACTGGGCATAAGATATCAAATGCTGATCGATTAAGAGGCCCAATAATTCACCTGTAGCCATCAACTCATTCTCGGGATATTGATTGAAGAAACGAGCTTCATCCAACTGAAAAAAAGAAAGAAAAAAGAGTCAGTCGTGTTTGCTTTTGGTTAGAGTGAAGGTATAACTTACTAGGGTGTGGGTTGTACAAGCAAAGAAGTTAACCTGACGTTCATCATTGGAAGTACGGCATGACTTTAAAACAGAGGCGAAGCGACTGGCGCTGATATCCTTGGTATACAACTTTTCAAAGTACAAGCGCACCATTTCCTCTACTTCCTCCGAATAATTTCTCTCATTCTCAGCCGGCTCAGCTGCTGGTTTGTTTTCTAAAGATCCCATTTCGTTCAACTGAGGATACAACTGCGTATACACGGTGCTTAATTTTGCTAATTTTGCAGTTTCGGGTGGCGGCAAAGGTCTATTTTTTGCCCATTTTATTCAACACGAAAAGAGCAGTCAATAAACTGCCTTCCCAAACCTTATAACACCCAACTTACCTATCTGATAAAACTCTAAAAAATATTTTTATAACCTCCATCGATAACTGAAGAGTAGGAATGACATTGGCGCCTGACTGACGTGCCATTTCGATTGCACATTTCTTTTCAAGGAAATCGATACAAGCGCCAAAAAATACAAAGCCATCCTTCACCAATCTCTCCATCAACCATTTTTCCAAGTTGAGATTTTGTCTTCGAGCGGCTAACGATGCTAGATCCAAAGTGAAGAATGGGACGTCTGCTTTTAAAATTTGAACGACAATCTAAACAAGATGATTAATATCCGATCGTGTATGAGAGAGATGTAAAAACAATTACTTTTGCTTCCTGAGCAATATCTAATATACGTGATACGGTCGTGGGGTCTTTACGATAAAGTTCGAAAAAACCCTCCAATAGTAGATTAGGCTGAATGTGCCAGAGAAGTCGAAGTACAAGTGGTGAATTTGCATGGCCAATTAAGAACATGTTGAGAAGCTTGGGAAGTAAAGTGCGATGCAATTCATTCTTGATGGGCTACATTTAAAATGTACTTTGTTTAGCACTTTTAAATATTTATATTTCACCACTAAATTACCTGAATTTTAGCCAAGCCAATAAACAACAGTTCTGGCGATTGAATTGCCAGTCTATCCATTAATATCCTAACATCATCAGAAGCGACGGTGCCAGCCAAATCCATAATAGCTTCTAATAAATCCAAGCAGTTTAGTTGCTGCGACGCAAGCTGGGAAGCAGCTTGGCGCATACTGACGGGAAGCGTAGGAATAAGATCGTCTGGGATCACTCGTTTTGTGGCAGACTGGTTCATATCTAATACTTCAAGTGGGGCATTCACCATTTGATAGAGCACACTCAACTGACCACGAACATGCATCCACGGTTGAAGAAAGATTTGTACAGGAAATGGTTCATCCTGACAACATTTTTTAATTGTTAGTAAAATGACTGTTATTTTGTTGATATTATACCTTGTTGCAACTCCAAAATAGAATGAGCATCTTGAGTCCAGTAGCATCATATAACATAAAGTCTGCTTGATCTAATTTGGATAAAATTAACTCCCATTTTAACTCGCCATTCTAGGAGAAGCAGCGTATATTAGTATGGTCCTCTCTTGTTATGAAAAATGGATTTACTTTTTGTAAGATAGCCTTTGAAAAGTTTTCGATATTCCAAGTCTGAGCTTCAGGTGTGCCTTGAAGCTTAGAATGTGTACGAATCATCATGGCCAAAGCTTTTGATACAGAATCTTCTTTGACGCTAAACTTTTCTAATATTTCATTGGCGCCATTCAAAGTAGCCAATGCTGAATAGCCCTGCTCAAATAATGCTTTGCTTAGTAAGGTGTTTTCGGCGGATTTCTTTGACATGTTTTGCCCTTTTTGAAAAGATGTTAGATCATCTAAATTAAAGTGAAAAAATGCTTGTCTTGTTATAACTACCTTTTTGATTATGATGTGTATGAAGAAGAACAAGAATGACAGAGACGAAAAAAAAAAAAAGAAAAAGCTTGCTATAAAATTACAACAACGCCAGTGACGTAGTCCGAAATTTTTTTATATTGCCCTTTTAAAGAACCTTGTGGACTGAATTTGTTACCAGAATCCAAAATAGCATAAAGACCAATTGTTGCAAGCTATTACCTTTCAACCTTCTTGTTTTCTCTTTTTTAATTAGCTTAAAGGAGTATTTCACGCTATTATTCTCGCTAATATCTGTTCCTGGATAAAGCGAGGCGTGAACCCGAATATGGTAAGCTTTACTTTCTTAAACTATTGGCCATTGAGATCTACGCTGCAGAATATAAACACTGACTTGGGTACTATGTAGAGAGTACGACTTTTATCCTGTCTTTTATTACTCTGTTTTAACGTGTTTTTGATGATGACTTTACACAAAGATTTGAAAAAGCTAAAAAAAAAGTTTAGCTTTCTTTTTTGTGAGGTCTCTCCCTGTATTGAATTCGATGAAAGGGTTTATTTATCACATTGGTTATTGAAACAAGTTTCTTTTTTTTTTATAATAGTCGTATATATTTATAAATATCATTTCATTTGAATTCTACACTTTACCCATTATATTCTTATTTTGCTTTTATGTATTGTATTTTTCCAATCGATTGGCGGATATTTTTTTTTATTATCGGATGAAGATAAAAAATTATAATCCGCCAATCCACAATACAATATGGAAAAATTAACCATATTGACTATACCTTCAGCTCAGAAAGTTGACCAAAAAAGGTTTTCTCTTTTTCACGTGTCATTTTTCATGTCCACAAGATTACAATATCTGTGCAAAGAGAACTCTCTCCAAAGCTAAAACAATATTGTATTCAAACATTCTTTTACAATATCATGTTTAGAGAAAAATTGCGTAAGCCAGTTACTTTAGGAATCGCTTGCTTGAATAGCTTTTTTATAATTGATTAGTTCATTCAACAAAGTGTGCCACTGGGTGTCTCCAAAACAATATGGTTTAATCACACGATTATAAATCCAAACATAACAAAACTTGGTTGTATCATAAAATTCATGACATAGAATGTAAACCTAATACAATGACAATATGAAGTCAAAAAGATATTTCTCTACAGAGTATATTTATTGTTTTCTTTTATTGTCGTCTATGCGTATGATTTTTTAGCAGTAAATTTCAAACAAATATATTGATCAAAACACTGTGTATATTTTTCTGTGTCAAGCTATTCAATAAATTCGTGTATATATACAATCATAATCTATATGGAACAAGAGATGGCTTGACTTCATATATAAAATTGCGTATTATTTTACCATCTAATACTTTACTTTTATTAAATGACTATTTTTTAGTGGATATTTAGTAAACAAATCTTCAACTGAGTAAACAGTAAACACAAAAAAAATACACACACAGGTTTTAAGCAAGATAACAGATAATTTTATTCTTAACAAATATGACACTTTTGTAAAATAGGTATAAAAAGGTCCTTTTGAGACAACTGCAAGATATTTCTTGCACGATCCATGTGGGTTAGATCGGGTTTAGTAAACTCTTGTTTAAATCTTTCCATTTCAAGCTGAGTAAATTGATACATGGTTTGAATGGGCGTGACAACCCTGTTTCTGAGCTGCTCTGTTAAAATCGGCCACTGCTGTTGGCTGATAGAAGACGACTGGTCCATAATCCAGTTACGGATCATTTCCTTGACTTGTCTCTCTTCTTCTTCTGTAGTCTTGGTGGTTTGAGCAACCTTTTGGGACATGCGAGCAGAAAGTTTGTTTGCAAGCGAGCAAAGACGTTGGGCACCGACAAGCTTCTCTTCTACTTGATCTTCTTCTTGGGAAGGTAGGTATTGGTCCAAGAGACATTCGAGCTGATCAGCCACATGTTCCAAACGAGGATTGACAACAGCTTGCTCCTTTTCCTTCAACCGAGTGACAGCAAAACCAATGCGTGTCTTGATATTAGTAAAGGGCTGGATGATTTGATCGGTTGGAGCAGATAAGATGGGAAACTGTTTCTCAACGATATCAAGAGACTTGTTTCCAAATGTATTCACACGTGAAATCAAATTAGTCGAGAGGTAAGGGGACTGAGAAATGCTTGAAAAGGTAGCTTCGGCGTAGTCGAGTGCCTTTTGGCCAACAGCATGCTGTCGAACAACATTCTGACAACCCGAAATGCTATCATGGACAATAGGGAAGGAGGCAATACGAGATACAAAGTTGCAAGGCTTTTCTGTCTTGAATCTTTGCTCGTCTTCGCCTACACTAAATCCAGAGTCTCCGCCAGTACTCTTGGAGTCATCGTCTATATTTATAAAATTAGTTTGGATGCATAGTACATTTTATACACTTTATATACCAGATTCATATCGTTGATTAACGTTCATTTTGATAATAAGAAAGAAAGAAAGGTTGGAAAACAGGTAAAAAAAAAAGGTGCTAAAATAAAGAGAGAGAGACTAGTTTGTTACATCTTTCACATTCATAAATGAAAAAAAAATAAAGTTGAAACACTCTCTGTAACTGTTTATTGTCAAATCATCTGATTCAGTTGTTTGAAGGACATTATGCTTATCCAATCACGGAAAAGTTACTGCGGTGAACTGACATTTAATTTGTTTTTATAGATAAAAAAAAAAAACGCTGTTACTTTCATCTATTTTTCTTAAATATTTTTTTTATTTTAAAAAAGATACTCTTTTTCACTTTTTTTGCAACCCTTAGTGATAAACAATTTTTTAGAATAATGGCTGATAGTGCTGCTGCTGCCTCCAACAACAAGCCACAGGCTTCTAATAGTGAATCTACCAAAAAGCCTAATCGTAGAAACCGTTATCGTAGAAACAATAAACCGCGTGCCAACGATAAGAAACCAAAAGCTGAGAATACAAGGAAGGAAGAAGGAGAGGAGGAAACACCTGAACAAAGTGGATCTGATGGTGAGGAGGGTGAGGCCTGTTTTATCTGTACCGAACCTGTTGATTACTATTCCGTTGCTCCATGTAATCATCGCACTTGTCACATGTGCACATTGCGTCTTCGAGTGCTTTATAAGACGAAAAACTGTGCCTATTGTAAAGTAAGTTTTACTGATAGAATTGTTTATGTAGAGAAGAAGGTAGAGTAGGAAATGTGGGGTTCTCAATTATCTATAAATGTTTATGTAGGAGGAGGCCAAGACTGTTGTGTTTACAAAAAGCGATAGTAAACCTTTTGAAGACTATAAGAGAGACGATACGCCATTTTTCAATAAGCAGTTTGGCATTCGTTTCCAGACGGAAAAGATGTTTAAGGAGACAAACCACACTTTGGAATGGAATTGCCCTGCATGTGAAGAGACTTTGTCCAATATGAAGGATTTAAAGGCTCACGTTAAGCAAGCTCATCAGCGTCAATTATGGTAATTAAAAAGAGAAAGATTGGTGTTATGGATATTAATGGGCTTAAATATGTATTTATAGTGACCTCTGTCTTCGCAACAAAAAAATCTTCTCTCATGAACATACTCTATACACAAATGCTCAACTCCAGAAGCATCATCGTGAAGGTGACGCCAGCTTTAATAAGGATGATGAAACTGGCTTTAGTGGACACCCGGAATGTAACTTTTGTAGAACTAGATTCTATGGTGCTGATGAGCTTTTTGCTCATTGTAGAGATAAGCATGAGCAATGCTTTATTTGTGTCCGGAATGGAGTAAAGAACGTTTACTATGCAGATTATGCTAGTTTGGTAAGTAAAACAAATAGAAAGAGAAAGAGGAAATCTAATGGCTGGCTTGGAATAGGAAAAACATTTTAAAAAGGAGCATCATTTATGCATGTACAAAGAATGCCTTGATAGCAAATTCATCGTATTTGAAACTGATATTGACCTGAAGGCCCATGAAGTCGAAGAACATGGCAGTGGCCTTCTGTCACGCCAGCAACGTGCTAGGCAAGCGGAAATGCGTCGTGTTGACATCAATATCAATTATTCGGGCTCGTCTGGTTCTCAAAGACAACGACAGCAACCGCAGCAACAAAATTTCACCATGACTGCGGAAGATTTCCCAACGATTGGTGGCATTGCATCAACCTTACCTCAGATACCATCTGCCGCCGCACAGAGAAAGGAGGATTGGCCAACATTAGGAGAAGAAAGCGGAAGATCATCCCCCATAGCAACAGAGGAGAACCAGTCAGGCGCAGGTTCTAAAAGCGCTGCAGCATTAGATCGTATCTCTGATCTCTTCAAGAACTTTGATAAGCTTGTCAAGTTCCGTCAGTTGACTACCTCATTTTCTAGTTTGAGTATAACCACGGATGATTTTGTTGATCAAGTGTATGACTTGTGTGGTAAAGATGCAGAATTCACTGCAAAAGTCTTGGAAAACACAAAGGATCTTGTGGAAAACCGTGCTTTAAAAACTGAAATGGTTCGTACCTGGAACCGTAAAAAGAATTCTGTAAGTACATATACTCCTTAGTCTCTTCCTTATTCCAACTGTTTTCGGTATTTTGTAGTCGGATGAAGCAACACCATCAGTTCAGATTATTAACCCTAGAAAACAAATTCAACAAAGAAAGAAGACTGGTGTGTGGGACAAGGTAGAATCTGCAGCCATTGATGCAGGTGGCACTTCACCAACTCCTTTTGCGCCTTTACAATCAAAGACACCATGGAGTATGAATAATAGTTCAAGAAATAACTCGGAAGCAGACCTTAAGCAACTCTTCCCGGCTCTACCGACCGCAAACACATCTAGAAGAAGTGAGATAAATAATTTATTAAAGAAGAATACAACAAATGCCTGGAGCGAACCCTCATCAGCAAACCCAACTGACTCTGAATTATCAGATGCCAGCTCGAGTAAAAAGAAGAAGGGAAGAAAGGGCAAACAGGTTTTGTTCCGTGTTGGATTGTAAATAAATTGAATTTCCGTTTATATAGACTTTTTCTTTTTTCTTTGCAATAAATATATAAAATACTCTATGAACCTGTTGATCATTTAACTATGCATCATCCTCAGTAATAGCTCTTGTTGTTTATACAAATGAAACACTCCATAGTACAATCAAAACATTTTATTTAAACATATAAAACAAATTAAATGCAATCAATTAGAAGATATCATATACTTCCAAATGATAACACAATACATAAATATTTAATTTTTTACATCCAATTTCTTAAAGCAGGTGTGCTGACATGATGGGGACATTATTTTCGAATCGATTTTCTTATTCGTCGAGCATACCATTCGCTTTTAATAACTCAAGAGGAGAAGACACAGAAGGAGATGAAAGATTGTTTTCAGTATAATCCCAAAGCAAGTTTAATAAGTCAGGTCCCAACGAATAAAGATCAACTATGAATTCGTCTAGTTATAAAAAAAAAGATTTAGAGTTCATTCATATTAAGAGTGGCGTTGTCTTACCCTCATTTTCCTCCACAATCATATTATTCTTTCTATGGTCGCGTATAATATCTTCAACCTCTTGAGTTTGTGCCGGTGTCACGTTACTAAGTCTCCTGGCCAACTCGAAAATATCCAGTTTCTGTACAATATGATTAAGCCCTACCCATTTTACATGTATATGTGTATTTACAAACCTCAGGTATATTCCAAAGCTTTTTCACGCTTTCGTCCATAACATCCGAGTGAATTGGACTAGCAGACTTTAAATCGTCTTCATTGTATATATCATCAACAACCGCATCCTTACTATGTGAAGATGGCTTCTTATTCGCCAAGTCATTGTTGTTGTTATTGTTATTGTTATTTACAGTGGTTGGTGGTGGTGACAGCGCCGGGGATAGCGAAGTGGAAGACGAAGAGGTAGGAGAGGGTACCGGGTATGAAGTTGTCTTTCTGTGTTTTATTTTTTTGGGATTATTATTCGAGGAGGTTGGACTTGAAAGACGTTTCTTGCTGTTATTGGATTCAGAAGAAGGTGTTGAAATTAATTTTACTAATTCGGGTGGCGCATCTTCGAATACGATTTTGTGGGGAACAGTATATGAGGGGCTGTTGAAATGCAAATCGAAAAATATGTTTTCGGGCGTGTACATATCATTCTTAAAGAAAAGAATGACCCTCATATCGAATTCCCCCCATCCTTTCTCTTGTAATGTATAAGGTTCTGTTGTAGCCACTATTTTTTTTATTTATTTATACGTTATATAGTGCTCATTATTCAATATAATGATCCCAAATACTATACCTCGTCGTGGGTTTGTGAAAGTCGGGTGTAATACGTACTCGACATGATCCAACAGAGTCGATAGTTTCCCTTTAACCTCTTTTCCATTATCAATTGCAACCAGTCGGACCTTCCAATTTATCCATTGATCAGTCTGCCCCTTCTTTTTATCGTTTTGACAAACAATCCTTATGTCTTGACGAATTTTGTTCTATTGCCTTTGTTTAACATATCAATTTTTATTTGCTTAAACTATAGTTACCATTTTTTGTTGTGTTGTCTTGTATGAAGAAATATGCCAGATTCAGAATGTCTACTTTGTCAAATTAATAAGCGCAATAATGCATGAGAACACTAATTGTTTTGTAAAACATAAAGAGAGAGAGAGAGAGAGAGAGAGAGAAAATAAATATATACAATATTGAGAACTGTTTGAAATGGCGGCGTGGTGACAAAGTATATTGGCCAAAAAGCTAATAAAATATAAAGTGTACAGAAAAGGGCGAAAGAGAATGTGAAAGAAAAAAAGCTAAAAAAGTGTGTTTAAACTGCGACTTCAAAAAAATCGTCACGGGCAGTAACAAGTTTTAGGGCCTCTGTCAGTACAATGTGAATGCACTGAGGCGCAGTCATTCAGCACAGTGATTATAGCGCGCGTCATGCATATCGAATTTAAGAGTACATCTTTTGTTTCTCGGTGAGGGTATCTTCGACTTGATTGTATCTCTTGACATTGTCTCGAGGACGGTACTGACTTCTTATTGATCTTATTTAAAGCTCATTGTCCAAAGATTTCCACGACACTTTCTCGTTCTACCATGCATACTTACTTACCATCAGTCATTTTCCTTCAGAAATTATATCATCAAAGCATGAACTAACCACATTGTTTAATCAATTGGAGACAGCTGAATCATTATCTTTTGGTATCAGCTTTTTTAAAGCTTATCCGGTCTATTTAATGTATCAGGCCCATGCATTTGGGATGTGATAAATGTCATCAATTGAAAATAGTGACTCAAGTCTATTTTAGAACTTTAAATGACTGTATTAGCGAGTTCAATTATAAAAATGATACAGTACCAATAGACGAGCCTCGTATTTTTTTATATAAACAATTACCTTTTTATGCAAATTCACGTGTAATTGATAGGTACACTATGTCTCTTCTGCTTATTTTTGCTTTATTTTACGAAAAAAATAAGCTTAATAAATGAACTTAATTATATTATGCGTCGTCACTAAAAATGAATCGAAAAGCTGTCAAAATAGATTATAACAAATTAAATGCGACTATTCTATTATAGGGTTATACCATTATCATGGTTTTTGATATTTCAAAAGTCTAATAGTTTGTGGCACTTTACAAATAGTTTTCAATTAACTCCTCAACACCATTTTTTATTTATATTTATAAAAGCTATTGAAACAAATCATATTCAACAAAATGTTTGTTACCAATTATGTTGTCCTGTAATAAAAACATGCTGACAAAAAGGAAAAGATAAGGGAAGCTGAATATACACATTTTTTAAAGAAAAAGGAAATAGATAAGATCAAATGACAGTAATACTAGTTCTCACATCAACCTGGAGATCTTTTTATTTATTAAAGTTGATCACAAGGGTCTAAACAAATTTGAAGTTTTATGGTGCCACATCAAAAACGTACTCTTGGGATTGTAGGCGTGAAAATGGTTTAATAGATATACACAACTCGGCTCTCTTGAAAAGACTCTCTCAAAAATCAAGTTCATTACAAAACTGTGCTTGAGTTGTTACATCTAAATAAGATTCCCGACAATTTTTTCATATTGGATGAATTCGACGACCCTAATGGAGACTACAATTGGCAATATCGCATATAAAAGATATCCAAATGCCTTCTCGCTGACAGTGACAAGTATGGGAAAAAAGCATGAAATTAATTAAAAACATCAAGAAAGTAAAAGAAGACAGTGTCACACGTTGGGAGTCAAGAACCCGTAAATAAAACAGGACAAACGCCATTACTTGTTTCCTTCTGTTATTCGATTATTCGTACAAAAACGAATAGAAACAAGCGAAAGGTGAAAATATTCACACAAACTCTTGAAAAGGGTTCCAATTTCTCTTCTACCGGTTGATAAACAACAATAGACATCCTGTTTTTGGGACGTAGGTTACACTTTTAGATCAATTGCTCTTCCTGGAGCTATTCCAAATGATGAATTTGCTTTTGTTTTGTTCAACTTTGATGCCATCAATTACGATTATTTAATCTACACAGTATATTACAGTCAACTATTATATAAGCTGAGTGACAGAAACGATGCCGAGAAAGCGACAATGATCAAAAACAACTATATATTGCTTTTAATGAATGATGGTTGAAGTAAACTCAATTGGAATTGGAAGTGTAGAACAGCCTATGTGTAAGTAAATGATGCATGAAAAACATAAAATCTTGCGCTGTATTATATAAACATACAGGATGCCAATAAAAATGCTGATTTTTTTTTAAATTTTCGAGATTCTTATCAACATTATCTGTGAAATACTAAACACAGAAGCACTTTTCCCTTTAACGATGGCCTTGAAGAAAAACTCCTGTTGGAAAGTACTTAATTTGGTATTATTTTGTTTGTTTTGATGGTCTGCTAGTGAAGCTGATAACGTTGGGAAACAACTTTTAATAATTGCTCTCTTTCAATTTGGAAGGAAAAGAATATAATGAAACTGAGCCTTTTTCTGAGATTATTTTTAGACTTATATTTCTATCAGTTGCAATATAGGACATAAATCATTAGGGCTAAAGTGGATGTGGCTACTAAAAAAATATTAACGGTTATAATCACGTTTGTTTATACTTTAACAGTTTTGCTGCTGGTTTTTTTTTTCAGAAAGACTGAATCGGTGGCACTAGATTTTCTTTTTATATAACATATACACTAAAGTTAAACACAAAGAAGCCAATAGTGTGGATAGGCAACAGCAGCGCCACAACTTTGATTTTTAGCCAGTTATCCTGTCGCGTAGAACGATTTAGCCCACTGTCAGTTGTTGCATGAACTTGACAAAAAAGGAAATAATAGATTCGGAAATGAAAATAAAATTACTTGTTTTGGTCAACTGGCATCATTTTTTTTTCTTGAAGTAGGTGCCTCTTGGTTTTATATTTAGATTTTCTCTTAAACTTAAGCTTAGACATTTGTTAGAATAACATATAAAAGTAGCATGATTTTTTCGTTATATCACTCTTTTTTTCTAGTATAAACTCAAAGAAGCTTTATAATTGTTTTTCCTCTAAATAGCAATCGAATTGTAATAAGCACCAACCTATTTCATATCCTTATATACATATAGCAAACACAAACACAAACACAAACACATACACACATACACACATACGCACTCATATATATACACTCACATATACACTCACATATATACGCATATACATATACATACACATACATCCATACACAAATCTATACATATATCATACATAATGGTAACAGTTCAATGGGTTTATGCAAACGGTAGCTCCTGGATTGTACTCGATCCACTCGCACAGCAGCATATTGAATATCTCTGGTCTCAAAATGCATCCAATTGGATCCAAACAAGATCTTTCAGAACACCTGTCTATGTCGATGTCTCGCAAATGTGCCTAGTTGAAGGAGGTATGTCATATACAATTGCTAGACGCATGCGTCTAAAGTAAGCGTTTCATGATGTCTGCCATCGTTATCCTTTCAGTGTATATCTATTTATTTTTCTTGCTTTATTGTTTGAATGTTCTCTGCCGCTCTTTTCTTTTTCGCTCTATACATACATATCTTCCTTGTTTGCTTTTCATCTTTTTGTTAATAAATCGTGTAACTAAATATCTAAATTTTGCATGGATAACCATTTTACTATTTAATATAAAATATTTTGTATTTTTAAAAGCATCCATTTTTGCGAAAGGGCCGGTGGTAAACAGAAACGATCCATACACCGTGCTTAGATTTTTATATATGAAATTGTTTGTATCGTTTTGATTTCAATAATCAAATGTATGATCTGCAAACCGGGTCATCATTTTCCCCATTTTATTTTGCATCGAGTATGAAAGGGTGTAATCAACTAAGTAGTCTATAAAAAGCCATAAAAACTTCCAAGGCGTATTCATCAATGGTATCAAAAATATATATTCGTTTATTATGAAACAATTTCATCTTTTAAATTTTATTGATAAATTGACCAATGCGCTCATTCACTTGTACCAAGGTCTCTACACGTTGGTCAGAGTTATTTAACAAGTCTTCATCCCATGCAACAGTGTCCTTGGGGAAAACAGCAATGACGGTAGAGCCACCATATTGGAAATAACCCATTTCCTCTCCCTTCTTGAGACGTTTATCCTCTTCAGCGTTGGTCAAAACAATGGAACCGACCAAAAGTGCACCAATAGATACAAGGGCGTAATTAAATCCGTGATCAGTATTGATTGTGGCAACACTACGCTTGTTTTCGGTGAACACATCTAGCTCTTCATTCACGGTACAGGGGTTCACTGTTTTTTTTCAAATAGCAGACAATCATCAGTAAAAGAAATATATATTTTTCTTGTTTTACTTTACCTGTATAATAAGTACCCTCGATAGATGAAATGGATGTAACATGACCTTCAGCAGGAGTGTGGAAACGATGGTAATCTTGAGGAGCCAATCGAAAAACGGCGATTGAGCCACCCTCCAACTCTTCAGCTAATTTTTCATTCTGTAACAGATTAGGAATAGTGAAATTTTTGCCCTTGATCCTGGATGGAAGAATGTTACCTTTATTAGTAACGTTTCTTTCTTTTTCATATTCGCATCCTTACCATAGACTTGTTGCTTTATCTACATTAGAGAAAACACTCAAACGACAATCTGCAGCCGAGACAATGATATTCTAGCGAAAATACTACATTAGCAAAAAGTCATTCATATCTGATTCCATGCTAAAACCAACCTTGTCATCCTCTGCATGGATAGGTCTCTTTTCTGGCAAAATAGCTCTTGTGAAAAATTGGTTGAAGTTTTCATATTTATCAAGGTCTTGTACAACGTATTCGCCCATGTCGATAGAATAATGTTGCACAAAGCTTGGAATCTGTTTCACGGACTCTGGCTGAGTGAAATAAGTTCCTTGACGTAATGTTTCTTTTAAAAAAAGTGAGTGCATAACATTGGAACTAACAACTATAACGAAGTGTGAGTGTTCATTTCCATTTTTTTTTAAAAAACTCTAAATCCCCTCCAATAATTTACCTTTCTCTTGATAGTATCCACTGAACAACAAGTGCATACCAACACGGGTATAAATTGGCATTTCTTCATAATGATATTCGTTGGTCTATTTTAATTTGTTTTTGTATTAGCTGAGATGTTTTTTGGAAGCCCTTTTTTTTTTTTCTTTTTTCCATTTTACCGATCGAATAACCACAAAGTTTCCGTACTTCTTTTCCACAGCGACTCTAAAACCTTCAGGGGCAAGGTGTTTATGGGTCCAACCAGAGATTTTTCTTCGGAACCAATGGTGAGGCGGTTTTGCTGATGGCTGATGGATACCGTTTTCTATTAAAACGAAAGTAAATTGTTACAAACAATTTCCTTATGCTCATTTTTGTTTGCTAACCTCCAATAACTGCATCAGGATGTGTTGTTTCATCAATAATCTTGGTGAAAGACTGTACATGACTTTATGAGAAAAAATAGAACTTGCAAAAAAAAAAGTATCTTACACGAATTAATCCTTCATGGTCCTTGCTCTGGATATGATTTTCGATACAATGATGAGCTTGAAACTCTTCATTTGGTTGTTCGGAAGTAAGCATTTTTGTAGATAAAAAAAAGAATAAAAGTTAAAAAGAGAAAATAAAAAGCTTAAATATTTATATACGTTGAGCAATAAAAAAAAAAGTCGTGATTGGACTTTACTTCTTCATAGAAATAGCTGCTAAGCACCAAAAAAATAACCAAAAATGGATAATTTAAACGTTGAACAGGAATAAAAAAAGACCTAATTAGTTTGATTTCCCGAAGTTTGTTTTACTCTATTTTGCCATCTTCTTTTCAAAGACGTTGTTAGCGTTGAAATTCACACACTAATATGTAATCTATTAAGATTATTACGTAGCTGTACAATTTCATTTATTATTTAACATATATAGATTTACTCTAGTCGTAATTAATTACTTGATTTCTATTTACTCTGCTTTCTCACTTTCAAATGCTTTTCTATTTCGGGCCTGAGGAGCAGTATCCTTTTTGTCTTGAATCAGCACAGCATATTCTCCTTTATCCTCTGAGGATCTTTGGACCGGTTCAAGAGTGGTTATAGTGTCGTTTATAGGTTCAGTGTCTGCCTCCAAACTAGCTCTTTTTTCTTCAGGGTCATCTGTGACCTATATTTGGAAACGCAAAAATATGTTAATACGTAAGTAGTAGTTCATTTGATGATGTAAATGAATTTTATATTTGGTTATATTTATTTTTGTTTCTTTGTTTTCAAACTTACAAGGCCTCGGAGTTGAATGGCTTCGTCTTCTAATTCAATGTACTCCAGGTTCATATTTTTCATCTTATTCAAAATGCTTTACAAAAATATTAGATAAAAAAAATACCATGTATACATAGGTAGGACAGCATTTTTACTATCCAGTACTCACAGCAATAGTAGTAGTGTAAAGCCTGTAAGATACCTTTATAAATATAAAAAGAGGCATCTAAGCTTATTTTAACCAATAAAAATGCAGATTTTCTCGGAGGAAGCTTACATGTTTCTCTGAGCATAAAACTTTTTTGCTGCTTGACTCACGTCTGAGCGGAAATCGGTATTACCCATTGGCACACCATTCTCTTCATTTGTCGCCAACACGTCGTAATAAGCTCTTATTGTATTTACAGAATCTAGAGCAAATGGTTTTGAGTAATTTTTTTTTAAAAAAAACAAACAAAAATGTGAGTATTTACCAGCAAAAAGTACGAAAACAAAGCTGAAGGAAAAGCATATTAATTAGCCATTTCAATTCTGTTAAGAAAAGTAAAGACTTACCCAAAGACAATTTTCATGATGTATTGAAAATGCGCGACCTGTTATATATCAATTATCAAGCTCTTCAATATGATTTATAGTATTTAACTTACTGTAGGTGAAGTGGCTAACCAGCGAAAAACAGGTTTCTTCCATCTTGCAGGAATTGGAAGCTATATCTGTAATATAAGCCTCTCGTTACAAATGCAATTGAATTAAAAAAGAAATTACTTTACCGTCAACAAAAAGAACAAGAGAACCTTTTTTTTATGGTTATTGAAAATATAAACATAAAGATCACAACCGTTGTTTATTTACCTCTGAAGCTAAAATCCCGAAAACAATAGTATAGTAAAGTGTCATAATTTATTAAATAAATGTTAACAATAAAAAAAGGAAAATAAAATCCAAGTTTAAGATAAAAATGTTTTATAACAAAATACTATGTCCCAGACATCATTCCAATTGGATTGGTCGAAAATCTGGTGAAGCATGAAAGTATTTTGGGAGTTCACTAACAAAATAGGAAACCGGAAACTATATGAAACCTTTTGTGAGCTACTCATCACCAAACCCGCGTATGTATTAATTTCCCTTTTTTTTCTTTGTTTATGCAGTATAGCATAAATCGTGAGTTTGCATGGATGGTATGCACTCTAGATGATTAGCCCATGTTCAATTGATAGTAATATTAGCTGTATTGATACAACTTGCCTTACATTAATAGCAGAACATGAGTCACCGATTTCTTGAGCTAATTTATTATTGAAAAAACTACGTTTACTTAACATATTATGAACTGTATTATTTTTACTATTAAATTGATATACAGGCAACACTTTGCGGTTGTTATAATATACCATACTATTTCAGTCGTTATGAGGTAAAAACATACCCATTCAATGAAACGGTTTCTTTTGGATCGAGATCAAATACCTTGTTGAATACATAATACTTTTTTTTCGACCAAAAAGTATTCCGTTTACAGGAGCCTATAGTATACCCAATAGCTTTAGAGAGTCAATGAAGGCTTAATTAGCTATACAAATTACTACTTCAGTCGAAGAAAAGATCTTGACACTAAACATTTGGAAGATAACAGCCTTTGGTTGATTCTGTTGGATCCATTATCTGGTGTAGGTTAAATTGAGATAATTGAATCAGTCATGGTAGAACCAAAAAAAAAAAATGCAATGAACGGAGAATACAATTGTACATGTGACAAACGAAGGTGGAAAGTTCCTTATTAATTGTGTTTTGATATCTCATGGTATTTTGCTTACACCTTAATCAATAAGTAAATAAACAAAGTAAAAAGGAAAATGAACTGTATTAAGGTAAGAGAGTACAGTCGTCCAAAAGTGTAAATTGCACAAAATAGGTGATTCGTGTTATTATTATTATTTTTTTTGTAGAATAATATCATAATATTATTGAGACAAAATCACAATGAGCGATTCGTATTATTTTTCTCGGGAACGCACTACACTGCGAAAGGTGTTAGCTCCACATAAGGAAATTCGGAGAGAGAAAAACTTACCCTTCCGATGTTAAGCACCAGCGACAACTGGGCTGGATTTAAAGTTATAATATAAACTATTCTTAAGGACCATAAAGGAGTGGTATATTCACAATGCAGGTGAAGCAGCACAGCGATTTAAACCAGAGTTAACTTAGTATCGAGTGGTCAAACACTCTGCGTAAATATACCACCATCAAAGGGGATGTTTGTAGATGAAGTAGTGGAAAGAGGGAGTACCGGT
>VCJJ01001609.1:8384-18925 GCA_024139415.1 Backusella tarrabulga
AAAAAAAAAAAAAAAAAGAAAAACAAAAAAAAAAAAAAAAAAAAAAACTCTTACCTCTTCACGCGCTCCAAACTCACTCGCCCACAGATCAATCACCTTTTTCAAAAGCACCTTGGGATCCTTCTTCTCCTTCTCACTCTCCTCCTTCTTTTTACTTTCATCGATTGACTGGTTTTTAATTTCCTTTGTCTGTGGATGACCCGCAAGCACCAGCACATGTCTCGAGGCCGCCACCTCCTCACGCAGCATCATCTTTTTGCGTGCGGTACGGTAATCGGTGATGAGGGAGACGCCGCGGGGTTTCCATGACCCAATGAACTCCTCGCCGCGCACATACTTGTTGGCCGTGTTGAGTCTCCACAACTCACGCACCTGGCGCGTCATGGGCGGCTTGAGCTGGATCACAAACATGCCGCTTGCCTTGAGGGGCTGTTTTTCTTTACCTCCACCCAAGAACTGCCGGAGTACACCGTTGCCACTTTCGCGGGCCTGGATCTGCACAGAGATGTCCATGTCAAAGTAGAGGGGTGCGACACACTTGTCACAGTTGACCTGCCAACTGAGCGTCAGGCGGATACGCTGTCCGGTCGCTGTGATGCGATTCAGAAACAGTGAATCGTGGAGCGAGCTGTCCCATGGTCCCTGGGCAGTGATTTTGGATATACCGTTGCGTTCAAACTCGGCGTCGCCTGCGGAAAACAGGTGGATCTCAACGGGTGCGTGCGGTGGTGATTCTGTCTGTCGACCTTTACCATCCACAAGTCGAACATGTCCCATCTTGACATGCTTGATATCCTTCCAGTCAAGCTGTTTGCCCGAGTCGTGGAGGAGCGTAAGCGCAATGCGACGTTGGAGTCCCTGGCGTAGACAAAACACATCCTGCGATACCACGGGTACGGGCACATAGTCACCGTCCGCATCCAATTCACAAATCTGGATCCATGCAAGGACGTCATGCTTTTCTTCCATCATGACACCGTCAAAGGTGCGTCGCTGAAGTGAGAGTCTACGTTCGTTGGAGAGTCGACGACACAGGGCAGCCATGGAAGGTGAAGGCTCTACCTCGTGCTGCTGATCAAACAAAAATGGCTTTTCGGCGACAGGCGATTCACACAGCACACTGCTGTTGGGCTTAGCACCATTGTATTCCACCAAATCATAAAGATATCCCTCCTGTGCCTGTCCATAGACCTCAATCTCAAGCCCATGATGCATGATGATATCCATGGTCTGCTCGGTGATGTTGACAGACAGTGTCTGGTTCTGATCAAACACAATAACACTGCTTCCAAAATTACTGATGGGGTCGGTCTGATACGTCTTGTCTGCCGACGACTGACGCTCCACATTGCCAAACGATGATAGTCGGAATTGAGCGTGCACTTGTGTAAACAGGGTTTCATCCATGCCGGTCAGATCATGCAATCGTACCTCAAACACCTGCTGCTGACCCACCTGGAGCAGATGGCTGTTGGTGGGTACACGACCCTTGCGTATAAACAAGTTGGGGCGCTTGGCGACGGAGCGTGCGATGGGAGTAATGGAAACACGGATCTGGCCCATAATCTCACCTGTGTTGCGACAATAGACATCGACGATGTTTTCCGCGTGCAGTTGTAGCGTCAGGTTCTTGAGCGGGATACGTGCCATTCCAATCAGCGAGAATCGGGGACAGGGTGTCTCGTAGAAGGGATCCTCGCGATGGAAGTGTTGTCCAAAAAGGGGTCCGTCAGTGTAGTCGTACAGTCGACGCATACGTCGCAGTCGATTCTTGATCTTGGCAATGGACCAAATATAGGTGGCGCGATGGACAAGGTCGACGACCTGCACTCCCAAACAGGGCTTGACTTCCTTGAGCAGTGGGACATCGGGCTCGCGACTGAATGGCTGTAATGCAGAGGTCGACTCCCAGAAGGAGAGTGTGTTGGCCGACATGTCATCGTGCACGACAGTAAACTGATAGGTGACATTCTTACCAAGCTCCTTGGCCATGATATTGGCCTCCTTGAGGATCACGGCATGGACAAGACAATCCTCTGCCATCTTGACAAACTTGAGTTTCTTCCATTTGGTGATGGATTGGCGAAGCAGGTACTCTGCGGCGTTTTTGGATGTGTAACCTACAAGCAGATTGTCTGTACTGAGTGCGGTGCCCGGAGGTAAATGGGCTGAGATGCGTTTAATTTTGGATTCGTAGGCTGCCTTTTGCTGTTCGAGCACCGCCTCCATCTCCTGTTTTATCTGCTCATACTTGGCTGCCAATGCCTCCTTTTCCTTATTGAGCTCATCGTCGGTCTTGGAGGACTCGGCTTGTTTCAACTTGGCTTGGTATTCCTGTTTTTGGATCTCGAGCTGCTGCTGCATCTCCTCGGTTGCCTGTTTTATCCATTTTTCGCGCTCGTCTTTTAAAAGTGGCTGGGGCGAATCCAACTCTTCGTCATCCAAGGTGGGTGCGGATGAGAGGACGCTGAGGCGCTTGGATGAACTGATGGAAGTGCGTGGCGAAACGGTAAATGAAGAGACATCGTCATCTAAATGATAACCACCATTTTCAGACGAGATGCGCTTTCGGTTACGAAACTCGCGTACTTTGGATATCCCCTCCGATAATTGCTTTAGATCCTCGTCTGTCATGACATCTAAATCGGTGCTGATGCTGCCACCATAATTACATAAAAGCGCTTCTCGGTGTGCAAACTTCCAATCAATCACTTCTGATAACTGGGCATTACTGGTTTCTGAGGTGACGGATTGATTGCCTAATACACTGTTTCTACCAGAAGGTGTGGTGGGTGATATCTGCTGCTGCTGCTGTTGCTGTTCGCGTTCCCTTCTAACTTCATCTGGATTATTAAAGCGGAAAACGTGATGAAGTCCAGAACCCAAAATAATACGATATCCACTATGCAGCACCTTGGGCTCAAGAATCCTTGTACCATTCACTAACGTAACTGAGTCCTCTTGTTCGCCTGGATAGATTGTCACTGCTCCACCGCCATTCTCATCCGTATTGTTTTCAAAATAGCAGTGACTATCTGTGATTTCATCACCGCTCAACCTGATATCGGCCTGAGCAGAGCTCCCAAATCTACCCACACGAGTGATACCAAGCTTGATTTGGTACATGAGGCATTCCGTCATCAAAGGATCTTCATTGAGATTGATCAGGTGGATCGATCGAGGTGCATACACACCCATATTGTTCTTCTCCACAAACACACCCAGCTCCTCTAGTGCCTTCTCTCTTTCACGATGGATCGCCTCTGTCCTGCTCATCTTTTGCTCCCATGTCTGATTGACCTCTGAAAGCAGCTTCTCTGACGACTTGAACTGATCAATGACTTGCTCCTTTGTGTATAGACTGTTGCCTCGCCTTGTGATGGCAGGCGAAGGTAAAGGTGTTTCCTTGGGTATATTTTGTGAAGGTATAGGCGACCCCCGCGCTCGTGAAGAGGGCCTTGACGATGACTGCTTGCCCGACTTTTGCAGCATTTGGATTTTCTCTACCTCCTCGGGTGCATAAATCATCAGTGTATCTCGCAATGCCTGCAGCTCCTCCTTTAATTCTCGAACAAGTCGTGCATTTGGATCCTCGTTGACAACCGCCTTGTTCTTGATGCGCTTTGCCTGGTCCGCATAGCGGAGCGTGCTTAGCGTTTCGTCATAATCGGCAGGGGAAATGGCTGCAATCATGGCCGTCTTGGAGTTGCCGCCCAATGAATCTTTTAAAAGATACGTCAGCACTGAATCACGGTAAGGGATGAAGACGCCGTCTTTTTGCTTTTTCTTGTGCGCTTTTCCTGATTCGGAATGTTGTGATTGTTCTGCAAGGCCGGCAATGACCTTTCCGAGGGTTGTGAGTGATCGATTGATGTTTGCACCCTCTTTGAGTCGGGCACCTGTGGCGCCGGTGCTATTTGCCCGCTCGCTACCTGCCAAATCAACCAGACTGATGCGTGAGGCTTTTTCGGTGCTCGAGTTGGAAGCTGTGTCGAACCGGTTGGATGTTAAAAATAGTGTGAAGATGGCATGTGAGCGTGAGGATGTTTCGTTCATGTTGGTGGCTGCTACTGTTCTCGCCTTTTGTTTATTTTAGCTTGGTTGGATATGAAATAAAATAATAATAATAAAACTAACAAAATGTACCTTATTTCCCTCACTCATTAAATGATCAATATCCTCAAACGAGTTTACGACAAGACGAGATAGATCCTCAACATAAGGACCGATGGTAGGATGCTCTCTTACTTTTAAGTTGCCCTTGTTGCCAGGATTCAGTAAATCGCGCACCTTTTCATTGTAAATCTCAATATAGGATACTTCGACTTGGAATTTGAGTGAATCACTGCTCAGAGAGGCAACTCGTTCAAACAGCTCTGAACATGTTCTTGGTATAATTCCTTTATCTTCTCCATAACCCATCTAATTGCGTGTGTGTGTGTTTATATAAATACTTTTTTTTCCCCATTTTTCCCCATTTTTGTTTTTCGTTACCATGGAATATGATTTTCCTGAGCCCGTTTGACCATCTACAAAATAGGTAGGTTTTTTTAGTAAAATTTAGTAGTAAAAAACACTATTAACGTCATCATCTTATTACATGCAAAGATACAGCAGTTATAGCCATCGAAAGCGTGATCAAGTAACTCTCTTCCTAAATCATTATAGACCAACTCCTGGTCTGCATAATGATCGTCTAGCTTATTTCCTGACCAATAAGACCTATCAAATGTAAACGCTTTTACATCGTCTTCCGGCTGCTGCTGTTTGCGAGAGTTGGTGCCAAGAGGAGTGGAGGTCAACTTTTTCGTTAGGATCGTTTGATTCCCTTCAATGCGGATTAGGCACTCTGCTCCTCTTGCAAGTTCTGTAAATGTGTATTTTTGTTGTTAGTTTGATGAGCAAACGAATAAAAAGCAGGTACCTCTTGCATTCAAAGGACGACAACGAACCACGACTTTGATGTTGCCGCTCATTGTATTTTAAAAAGTGTAACAATATGTTTCCTTTTTTATTGCTGTATTATTTGATAAAAAAGAGAAAAGATAGATGAAAAAAAGACACAATGCAATTGTATTTTCTGCTCCACAGGCGACATTTTTTTTTCTTGTATTTTGTAACTCCATGACGTGATCATGTGCATGTTGGTATTTCGGTGTCTGAAATACTTTATGGAAAAAGCGATTGAAACAAAAGCAGTAGTAAGCAGTATGTGTACATCGATAAGAGAGAGAGAGAGAGAGAGAGAGAGAGAGAGAGAGAATCTAGTCTAGTATTAATAATGATGATAATAAGGGTAAAGGGATAAAGGCTCTCATATACAAGTAGAAAAAAGGTATATATCAGTCATGATAAATCGTACGGTTAAGAAACAACATTCAACATTTTAGATCCGAAATCGAAGCAGTGGAAACTACTATCGCTACTATTTGTTTTCAACATTGGAAAATGCCAATAATCATAAGCGTATTCCTTATTACGATTGTTATTCCGGTGAACAGCAGTCTTGACAGACGGAAACACGTGATGAACAATAGAATTCAAATCAACGTAGGATGATTTGAAGCCTTTTAGCAGTTCCAGCTTGAGTTCGCCCTGGGTATCAATGATAAAAATCCTGGAACTTGGCACACGGACGTTCCGATATGAAATCACATCTGTGATGCGATTCCCAAAGCCAGCGTAAAAGACGTGTTGCCCAAACAGCTGCTGTATGTTTTGTAGACAGGACGTCTTGAAGATGTCTGGTCTTTTCATAATCACTTCGCGGTGAAATGATTCAAACATGCGATCGGGAGACATAAGAACGGGTCCATCGGGCAGGCGGTAATTATGCTGTAGGATCGTTTCCAGATAACTCCGTGTGTTATCTGCTTGACCTATCGCACGGCTAGTAAGATAGAGAAATTGGTATCCGCTGTTGCTGATGTTTGTGTAGAGCCTTGCGATGCCTTTGTGTGTCCAGTCTCGACCGATCAACGCCAGCAGGTGACCCCGTGTATCAGATTTTGTGATTGTCCCATCAATATCTGAAATAACTAGCTTCACAGTGGCGTCCCAAAAAAATACCTTGGCTGAACACGATGTTGTTGTTTCATAAAAGCTGTTTTTTACGGTGTAACAGATAGTATTGACGCCCTTGACAAAACCAAACTGATCAAGCTGATCAGAGGACAGTTCAAGTGACTTTGCTGGGTGATATTTTTTCTTTTTAGTCAACACAAATGGACGTGTGCACCCATTTTCAAATAAGAATGCTCGAGTGCGATCGCTGCTCGTCCTGAGATTTGTCTTATAAAGTGTGCTGAGAACAAGCTCCAGAGCAGATGATACAAGCATGGTGGTTGATGTGTCAAAAAATGCCTTGCCCTCTTCCCCCAACGTCATGAGGAATGGTGCTTTTTGTCCATTTACTGTTATTTCAACCTAGACCAAAAAGAGCTTAGTATTTTTTTTTATTATAAGATCGACATTTTCATAATAATAATAATAAACTATTTACTTTTTGATCCTTTGGATATGGAACAGATATTTTTCCAAATCTGACATGGAATGGCGAGCAATGAAGAGTGCCATTACTTTGTTGAATGACAACAATGTCCATTGCACCCGATAAGGTGGATGGGTTCAAATCTGTATAAAAGCTTTTTACATATTGCACTATCTTGTTGACTGTCACCATGGAAACCGTAGCTATAAGAACAAGGGAGAGTGTTGAAAAAGATGACTATCTCTCTCTTTTTTTCCCGTTTTCTCTTTTCTTTATGTGATTGGATGATGGTTTTTGGTTCCAGTGTCAGATTTGGGTAGGAGAAGTTTAAATAAAAAGATGTTCTCTCTTTCTTTTGAATCTCAACTTTATTAAAATATATATTAACTTGCTTGGTGAGAACTTCAAGTCCAAGCAAGTTTGGTATCGACAAAAGTTAAATAAAGCCATAATCCTTAATTCCATTATTATTAAAAATAAGAGATGGTTTAAGGAGAGAAAAGCAGAGCTGTTAAATATTCATTATTTTAAAAGAGGGAGAGGAAGTATATAAATTAAACGTAAAACAAATAAACGCTACCAACAAGCACTAGTATTACTTATTATTAATATTAAGGAGAGAGAGAGAGGCGTATCGAACACTCACGTAAAGAAAGAAAAGTTTGAATTTGTCTTGATATTGTTATTGTTCTGTCTTGATATAGAAAGTGCCTCTTGAGCCCCAAATAAAGAAATTAAGATAAAAAAAAAACATTCAACAATCATATATAAATGATTGTCTCTCTCTCTCTTTCTTTCTTGCTCTTAATCACTCTCATTCTCTTTTTTTTTTTGTTTTCTGTCTCTTCTGCAAACCACCAATCCATAGAAACGCATATAGAATCACAAATGTTTTCAAAAACAAAACTCGAAACGATATTTTCTTTAGGCTTTAACGGCATCAGCATAAGCCTTTTTATAGTCACAATGGCAGCCTCCATCATGAAAATCGCAGTTGAGCACACTAACCCTTCACAAGTAATGTGCTGTATCTATTCATTGTAAGTTGAGCACCATTACCTGTAAAATCAGTTAATTAAACACCATTTGATTAGTTTCCTTGCCGCTCTACTAATACCAGTCGAATTTAAAACGATCGATAAAATCAGTTCAAATATACGATTTAATACGAATTACAGGGGAAGAGGTGTTATAATAGGACTGTAGGTACGCAGCAGAATAGACTATATCAATCATTTTTATATATTTAAATAATAAATATTATATGTAGATTTGGATGTATTGTCCTGGGATCGCACGTCTTTTTATTAGTGGCGGGGATATTAGACTTAATATTTGGATTTTCCTGCATTGTTTTTTCCTTCTTATCGTGCATACCACCACCAAAGTCCATCATAAACAATTGGCAAAATTGGCAAGATTTCTGTGCCGAGGGACTAGATTTAGATCGTCCAAAAGAGGTTGAAAAGGTAAATTGTTACACCAGATTGCTTTTTATCACGTTTTCTTGTATAAATATAAACCAATTTATTTTTAGAAATCCCCTGTACGTTCTACATTAGCTTCATTGAGAAAGATCAGTCCGTGGTAGTCTTGTTTTTTTTAACAAAAAAAAAGAAAAAGGGTTTTAATTATTTAAACATAATAAATATTACACGTATGTATGATATAATAATAATAAAAAAACGAAAGGAAAAGGGTATGCAGAGAGAGTGTCTATAATGAATATTTAAAAACAAAAAGAATGAAGGTATTATTTTTAAGATGACAGTTTTATCCAGAGCTTCCATCCTGCTAAACTACCACTAAGGAAGCCAGACCACACTTGCATGCTTGGACTGTACGCAGGTTGCCAAATATCACAGGCTAAAGTAATGCAATTTTAGAAAAACCCACGTTATATTTTATATTTGAAAAATGTACAATTAAATTAAAAACACTTACCACAAAAGATGCCATCCATAAGCAACTTGTACTTAGAAATCTCTGCCACAAACATTTTATCTTTGAGGGATGCAAGTTCTGATGTTGTAACGGTTTGCTGACTACATTCTTTCTGGATTTTTTTACGGCTCGTTCGGTTTTCACTCAAATCAAAAATAATTCCTGCAAACCAGCAATAAGCAGCAATTCTCTCCGCACGTGCACCCAGGCGCTTGCCACAAAAACCAAGCTTGTAGTAGCAAAACACATCATCAGCAACGCTGTTGATAAAGGCATTGAGTAAAACAATGCTATCGTAGATACCCACATGGCTGGATGTTGTGTATTCGTTGTAGGGCTTCATAAAATTTCCTAGTCGCAACAGCTTACGGGTCATTGAAAAATGGCTGGTGATGGCCGACCACTGTTTCCCACTGACTAAGTGATAATGTAAGAGAATCTTGATAAAATACTGGATAATCTTCATTGACTTGTCTCGACCATCAAGCTCCTTGAGGAACTTGACGATAACAGCAACATACTTTGCAACTTTGGCTCTTGTCTTGATGTCGCTAATGGGCAGAATGGAAAATGTCTTTTTGTTGAGATCCTCTGCTGGTTTATGGCTGTCTGTAGTTTCACTCTGTGTTACCACCAAGCCCTTTTCCGAATAGTATGTTTCAGGCTCTGGTGGAGGAGTCGGGGTAGGGTGAATGTATTGTGTGGTGGAGATAAGGTCGCTCATGTCTAATATAAGGAAGAGAAAAGTGATAAGAAGAGAGAAAAGAGGCGCTAGTTCCTGAAATAGTCTTTATCAAAAAGAAATATAAATAATCTTAGTAAACCTTCCGCGGAAGCCAGTTCACTCCGCGGATGAACGAGATAGAAGGTCACGATAAGTTGGTGTCCTAAAAAGGCAACAAATCAACAAAAATAAAATGACATTTCTTCCAGAAAAAAAGTGCACAGTTTTATACTTATTGGAGTTCCCTTTGTTATTAATTTACTTGATTAAACTTGTCTATTAGTATTTCATTTATTTTTTTTTCTTTCTTATTTCTTCATCTCTTCTTCTTTTTCTCTTTATTTATTTATTTTTTTTCTTGAACGTTTTCGTTTTTTATTATTATTATTATTATTATACAATGGCAATTTCTGATCGTATAGAGCTAGACATAGATATTCCTTTTTATTTGCCAAACATCGGGATTTATAAAGTTGCATTACATCTGATACAAGCATTTTTCTCGCTCTTAGTTGCGAGTTTAATTGGATCCATCATTTCATTCCAAAAGAACCATCTTGTAAGGAAATTGAAAATGATAAGAGTGCATAATATTAATCTGAAACAAATCATATAGGAATCTAGTCACCCCAACTTTAATTTCACGCTTATCGCTGCTATTTGTAGCTTAGTGTTTGCGCTCATCTTGGCGATAGCGCCCATCTCAAAGTTTCAATGGATCAGGCCATTCCGGAACTTGTTTTTACGACCTCGCGCTGACCTTGTTCTCAATGTCTTCTTTTCACTTGCTTGGATCATTGTCTCGATTGTGGTCACAACACAAGCATTGGAGCAAATTACATGTACCCATGAATTAATTAACAAGTCAATTGCCCAGGTAAAAAAAAAGGGTTTTAAATGAAAACAGTAAAAACTTTTATAGAAATTTGAAGTTATTAAATAATTGATGTACATTTTAGTGTAACTGTATCAAAGCATCTGCAATGTTTAGCTGGCTCAGCGTATTTAGCTGGATAATTACCGTTATCCATAGTCTGATACTTTTCTGTAATCAGAAACAGGTCAACAGAGGCTATGAAAAGGAAGATATACACTCGAGCACTTCGTCTTCAAGTTATGATGCCGATGCACCTACCATTGTAGAGATGCAGTACTCTGAAAAGCATAAACAACCTATTGTGAGCTACAATGCCTTTCATAATTCTGTGTACGAGCCTCCACAACAGGCAATATCATCAAGTACTACGCTTCCCATGTATATAACCGAGTCTCCCTATCTGTATACTACCTCTGAGCAGATGTATACTCAGTCTTATGAAGCTGAAGACTATAATCCTTATTCCGCACCCTCTGTACCATTCCCTCACAAGTATTAACAAAAAA
>VCJJ01001617.1:18829-29159 GCA_024139415.1 Backusella tarrabulga
GATGATGTCTGACACCCCAATTTCAACTTACTTTCCATCAATAATCAAGGATTCAGGCTTTTCAATCACTACGGCAAACTTACTAACGGCTCCATCACATATCATTGGATTGATATTTTCAATAATAATAGCCAAAAAATCCGACACACACGGAAGTGTATCCTATTATGCACTCATTGGTACGATTTGGCGATTACTAGGGTTTACCGTATTAGAATATTTACCAGATAATGCTGGAAGATGGACACTTTACAGTGCTGCTTTATTAACGGCATCATTCCCTTCATGGCATGGAATGCAAATTGCATGGATGTCATCCAATATGGCACCCATTGGCAAACGGACGTTGGCGATGGCGGCTGTTATTGGGGCAGCCAACTTGAATAGCGTAGCTGGTTCCCAGATATACAGTAAGGTTTTTTTTTATTTGAATTTATTTTTGCTTTTAATAAACATCTTTATTACCTTTACAAAAAAAATAGAGGCTGTAGATGCGCCTAGATATCGACATGGTAACAAGATCAATATTCTTCTTAATATTACCACTGTGTTCCTCTTTCTAGGCCAAAGAGTGCGTTACTATATCATAAACCAATGGCGAGATAAAAAGTGGAACGCTCTAACAGACTTTGAAAAGAAAAAATACCTCGAAGAGAACAGTAATAATCAAGGAAACCATCGTCTTGATTTTAGATATCGACTTTAAATAGTCAGAAATCACGATATTAAACAATAAAATATATTAGATTATTTATTAATTAATTATTATGTGTTATTTAAACATGATTAAACTGCACCATTGGCAAACCGACCTACGGTAATAATCAATGGATCAAGTTCAAAGAAATAAGTCTTATGAGTATGGTTCTCAGAACAACAATTGAGTTTTTTCAAGGATGACAGTCGCTGAACATCACGCCGCTGGATCGAAACCGTTTTTTCCTGAGAGTCCAATGTAACACCATCTGTAATTTCACCAGTGACATACACAATGGTGTGGTAATTGTAACTCATTGAAAAGACCTCCCTTGTGATGGCACTGGAGATTGAATTGGGTGAATCCTCCGGGATTTTGCAAATTTCTGCAAGATCCAATGTCAATTTTGAATAATTCAAGTCTTGTTGCGTGTTTTGCAGCACAAGTTGAGCAGAATCTAAATCGGTGGCTTCTACTTCTTCGCCTAGATTACAGTTCATGTTTATACGTCTGACAAGTCGGATCTCGGTTTTGATGGTACAGATCCTAAAGGAAGTCGTGCTATTTATTATCTTTAGCTGAAGTGGAACCTGCTCAGAGGGCTCATAGGCTTGTCTTGGCAGCTGGAGGTAAACGTTCAAAAATGAATCGTAGCCTGGCGAATGCTGTTTTAGAGACGTAGTCTGGCCTGCCGGTTTCAAATGAGTTGGGGGTAACGATATCTTGAGTAAATGAAGGCTGGATGAAAAGAAATTGCTCATCATACTATTGGTCTTTGGGATATAACGATAAGCACAAGGTGTTTGAATATCATTCGTATGTTGACTGATATCTACGTTGAGAAACCGTTCCAATCGAAGCTTGGCAGTGGCATACAGCGTGAAACTAGCACCTTCAGGTGTACGGCATGACATTAATACGACAATGCTATAACCTATAGGAAAGTGGGGATGTTCAAAGCTACTTGGTAATTTCTCGGGTGCATCCATTGAAAAGCGAACACGATGCTTGCTTGCACCTAGTTCAAATTCTGTCTTTGATGTTTTCTTTTGATGCGGTAAATCAATTCTTATTCCAGTTGAATCACAGAAAGTGGTGATTTCTTTTACAAGTTTTTCGATCTGGCGATCCTCGGCTGTCTTTACTCTTTTTTTAGGTCCCCCAGTTGGGCTGTCATTACTGCTATTATTGTTGTTACTATCGTTACAATGGCTGTTGCTACTGTTATTATTGCCGATGGCGTTATTAGTGTCACTGATCCCGTTACTATTATTTTTACAGTAGATTCGCCAACAGGGATCCACGGCGGTCGCTCCGTTGCTATTTCTACCCCCTTCTTCTACCTCGTTTGTCGGAGTTGATAATGGTTGGGATCTGCGGGTTACCTGAAGGCCCTTGTTGATAATTTGGACATTCTTGCAGTAATCATACATTCCATTTGTCAATGGTTTCCCAGGATGTTCACCATGTACCTGAACATGACCGAAAAGTACAATGCGTAAAGAAGAAACATCTATAGGTGAAATGGTCTCTATCTCGATTTCACCTGTTATCTTTTGACCAGGCCAATAAGTGGGAAGATAACCAGTAAACCCCGGTAAATCCAAAGCGACATTTAACTTGGGAATGGGCATTGATTTCTCGGTTTTGGTTGGTGCTGAAATAGTAAGATGATCATTTTGATGCAGACTGTGGAATAGATGAGCGGTTTCTTCGCTGCTAATTTTTTGACAACAGCAGTCCATTTCTCGCATAAAACAATAAGAAAAAAAAAATCAAAAAATAGAAGAAATAGAATAGAGAAACACATGTAAGCAAAATAACATCCTTTTTATTATTTTATTTAATTAAAACATAAGAATAAGGAGCCATAAGGCGTAAGTTTAGCCTTTTTCAAGGAGTAAAAAGTATAATCAATTAGTAACCTTTGTGTGTCGTACAAAAATAAGAAGTGAAATATCTTTTAGAAATGGTGTATATACACAAGAGCAAATAGTACTTAAAGGCTATATTCATATTGATATTGATATAGATTCGATTTTATTTATTATATGAAAAAGAGTAATATAGTTAAAAAAAAAACAAATGGATGCATGATTAATTATGTTGAAATGGGATAATAAGGCCTATGAGTAAATAAATGATGATAACAAAAAAGAGGAGACGAAGAGGGGGGTAAAGTGTATTTTATACGGATAATTTGTTTTGTTTAAGCAGCGCTACTGGATCTGGCACGAATAGAAGCACCCCATCTATAGAAAGCGAATGGGATAGGTACGATTGCCAAAGAAATAAAAGCCAACAATGTACTTGCCCATTGATTACCTAAATTATGGTACATTTGGTTAATGAAAAGAGGGAAAGCTGCGCCAGAACCTGAACGAATAAGGGTTTTTGCGGCCAAGGCGGAAGTGACATAACGTGGGAAACAATCGATAATGTAATTGTTTGCAGAATAGTACACCAAAACCATACCAAAACCGAAAGGAATACCAGCAATGGTAGGACCGATCCAATGACACCAAGGATAAGAAGTCCAACCAAAGATGAAGAGGGAGATAGGAACCCATGGAGCAGCACTCATCATACCAGGAAGACGATCCTCTGGTGTTGGGATACCACCTGGTCTCTTTGCAATATCTCTACGGTATTTTTTTTCGTAAAAGTTGGTAGCAATCAATGCAAAGGCAGTACCGACAAGAACACCAATAAAAGTCAAGCCAATTTCACCATCGTTCATGTGATGTACCTCACCAAAGATGATAGGATAAGCAAAGAAGAAGGCATACAACAATGCGTAAATAACAGAGATATACAACGACATCAGCAACAAGATGGGCTCAGTTGCGAGCATGATAAATGGACGGACCAAATTGGCTTGGATAAGCTCAGAAACGGGTACAGGGAATTCTTCCTCAACAGTGACATAAGTGGGGTCACCAGTTTCAGCTCTAATGCGCTTTGCACGCTTAGACAAAAGAACAGGGTGATAGGTTTCAGGTAAAATACAGATTAAAATCCACATTGCACCAGCAAGCATCATATTGACCTATGATTTAATAATAATAAAAAGACAATGCATTAGTTACACAATTTCCAGAGTTAAAAAAAAGGAGAGAGACTTACCCAATAAATCCATCTCCAACTTCCAGTTCCAACTGAGATCCAACCACCAACCTGGAAAAATTAAACAATGATTAATAAATTGATTCATATAATCCGAAAAAATATATATGTAAATACTTACAATTGAACCTAAAACAGGACCAGCATAAGGAGCAGCAGCAAAGTAAGCAATGGCACTACCACGAGTTTCCGTTGGGAAAAGGTCAGAGATAGAACCACCAGCTAATGTTAATGAACATGAAGCAAAGAAACCAGAGAAAAAACGGCACACAAGAACAGTTTCGATATTAGTGGCAACAGCACAAGGGATATTAAAGATGGTGTAAATAAAAAGAGCGACAACATATACAGGTTTACGACCAAAAAGTTCAGAGAGAGGGGACCAAAGAAGAGGACCAATCATAAAACCAAATACCATAAGAGATACTTGAAGAATAGCAACTTCTTCAGTACAGCCAAAGGACTCGACAACACCATTGATTCTACCGGTGATAACAGAGGAACCAAAAGCAGCAGAAACGACAAGACCGGCTACACAGATGGTATGTACCCAACGATACTTCAAACTCCAGTTATAAGGACATTCAGGATCATTTTCATCCCAGTTGACATAGTGGATGACGGGCTTGTTTGCGGAATGATGTGTAGTGATACGGGTCTGTGCTTCAAGATCGGTATTTTTTGAGGGATAGGGATTTATAGACAAGGTTTTGGTAGCAAGAATACCTGGAGGCAACTGCTCACGAATTTGTTCGCGATACGATGCAATTTCCTGGAGTGGGATAGGCTCGTTAATGGTATAGCTATCGTGAACAGTGGCATCACTATCAGTAGATTGTCGTGATTTCTCAACTGAAGAAAAGTTTTCTGCAGGAGCTGACATTGTTAATTGACTTCTTTTTTTTACAATAAATAGTGTATTATATATAGAAGGATATGTAAAGTCCAGAAAAAAAAGAAGAAATTAGTGGTAAAGTGTAAATCTATGAATTGAAATAATTAAGAAAGCACAAAATAAGGGTCTTATTTATATATAGTTATTCTTGGGATTGTTTCAAAGTGTTAGCTTTTTTAAGGCATTTCTTAATCCCCCTCACGATCTGATGGTTGAGACTTTAGCCGTAATACGTCTTTTTTTTGACGTTTTACTACGATTTAAACTCAAAGAGTAAATGGATCTCCGGCCACCCTGAAGAATATGGCGAGACATCCCGTACCTTGACCCGTCAGACGCCAATACATTTTAACGCGTACTACATTATATACATCCTAAATACACTAAATTATAGAATCTGATAAGGATCTAAATGGTAAAAGTAAAAGAAGTAAAAGGAGGGGAGGTATGCCATGTGGTTATCTTTTTTTTATATCTGTTTCAACGTTTACCATTGCCAATTGTAAAAAAAAAAAAAATCTAAACATCGATTTACTGAAACTGTGGAGTGGTATCATGTTCTAAACTGTATTTATGATTTTATGTTGATTGACAAATTAAAGAAATAAACAGTAAAATGAAGGTCATGCAACATAGCATTGCCAAAAAGTATGTGTGCACTGGGCAATAAAGCAAAAAAAAAAGTCGGGAAACTAAAATGAGCGGAGTTACGGCTAAAGGTAATGCAAACCAGTCATGTCGTTATGTAATATCGTGATCGACTCCCATCAAAACCAAGTTTGAATCTAACAAATGTTCTATATAGTTTATGAACTTTATTAATTTAAATATCAAGGTAAATCAAAGCAGGATAACATGATGTGTGCCTTTTATATATATTCGGTTGCTTTTCATTTTATAATAGTAGCAAAGCTCCGATATACATTTTTTGCAGGAAATTTATTTCTCCATGCTGTCTCTTGATCAACTGTACGTTTTTTTTTATGGATAGCACATGGCATTAGTTTTAGGTTTACTCTGTTGGATATATGTTAATTTACCAACAAGACAAAAAAAATGAAACAGATCTTGAACCTGATATAAGAGCGTACCAGAAAGTAAGATTTCTTCCGCTTTTCTTTATTTAATACTTTAAAATATTGCTCTCAAGAGTAACAAGAATACCTGAATTTTTATATTGTAAGAACTAGTAAAAAACAAACAGACCTATCTATCAGTATTTGAATATGAAATGCCGGTAAACTTGAATAAGAGTTTAGGTAAGAAAGTGTTGGTAGCATAAATAAAAGACTTAAAAGAGCTATTTAGATATTACTTTCTTCTGACGTATATATAATGAAACCTTGAGTTTCTTGAGATACATAGTGGATAGTATACAAATTATCCATTTTATTTATTACTAATGTAAATACAATATAGTATGATGTAGAAGATGAACACCGGAACTAGATATAATTTAATGAAAGGCTTGTATAATTTTTTTATTTAAAAAAAATTATCCTTGCAGTTTCATAGTTTAATGAATTCTTAAAAATTACGTAACATCAATGAGCTAATCGAATACGCTACAAAAAAAAAAGAAAAAGGTTCGGAACAAGGACAGTGAGTGGTAATGTAAGACGATAAGAAAAGGGAAAAAATTGGAAGGGTGCTCGTGCTTTTGTGATTAGAGATAGATATCTCCCGATAAAATATTTGACACACCTAGTTTACATTGACTATTTTGTAGGGTTTATTTTTCATTGATTCATAACTGGTGTCATTTTTCGTAGTTCTCGTTTACATGGTGAGAATAACTTTCTTGTCTTTTTTACTAATCGGCCCATTTTTATTTTATTTTTATTGAAGTTACAGAACTCTTTGACCATTAAGAAATTAGGGAAAAAATGAATCTTTTTGGATCAAAGTCGAGATTTTATTCTGGGTCTTACTTTGAATTTGGTATTGTTGCAATCAGATTAAGGTATCTAAAAAGAATTGATTGCCCGTTTTCTGTTTGACCAAAGTGATGGGTGACAATCTGGCCAGAAATAAACTAATCAAAGATTAGTTTAGCAATATACGAGGATATGGTCTGTTAATAAATTTAAGTGATTGTTTATATATAAACCAACTTGGGCTGGTGAATCAAAGAGAAGAAGGTAGAATTGTTCTATATTCTTCTCATATAAGCCCCCTTTTTTTCTGCTGCAATTAAATATTCCTTATAGTGCTTATGGATACAAGCAAAACTATTAAAATAAAGTTGACTTGCTCATGTAGTAAGGTGAATGTGATGTACAAATATAGACATACTATTCAAACACATGGATGAAACCATGTAGATCTTATATTCTCCATTTATTTGAACACTTTTTCAATTGAAGGTATTCACCAACTACTTGAAATAACAATATATATGGGTTAGTCCATCACTATTTTATAAACCATAATAAATAAATGTATACATATCTGAATAATGATCTGGTTCCTGAATTGATAAGCTGTTCGTTGTATTATTAAAATGTTCAAATAAAAACGGAGTTCAATCATAAACATATGATCGTCAAAATGAATCTCAACAGGGCTAAAAAAATTGCCTGTAAGCAGATTGCCTGCATCCCGATATGGTTTCTGTTTTTCTATAAAGAAAATTAAATCAGATCAAGGAGATTGCTTTAGCAGTTATCAATTTAAAGGAGTTATACAGTGGTATACTACACATAACCAAACAATCGGTTAATCTATATCAGTGACTTTTGTGTGAGTATTATTTTTATAAAATAAAATAGTAATTTCTTACCACTAACTTGGGCATGTTTCTTCTCTTTGGTATCTTTCAACCAACCCATCTCATTGGTAAAAATTAAATATATATATATGCAAAATTAATTTAATTCAATTGGCTGAATGTAAACGTATAAAGTTCCAAGTTGGAGTATTCTACCCTTGATATAGATAAATGAATTTGCATGTAGAAGTAATATCAAACAACTTTAAGATATATTTTTTTCTTTCTTATAGATGAAAGTGTGATTTTAATGAAGCATAAATCAAAAGTAATCTTATGTCGCACAGTTTTTTTTTGTATCGACTTTGAATCCAGAATCTGTAGGCTAAATGTTTTTTGGATATACAAATGAAGGAATTTCATCATAATTACACAATGAAATAAAGTTGATTTCTAATGGAGTATTTTACAAAATCGGGACAAATCTTTGCCCTTACCATAGAGAAATATGTTATCATTCACTCCGTATTTCATCTTTTTATCTTATTACTAGGTTAACTCTCATATTAGTATGTTAAGGTTATTATCTCCACCGGATAAATGTTTAGTTTCTTTCATGCATTAAAACTTAATTTATGTTTTCATAACAAATGTTAATAGAAAATTTGAACGGATCATCTTTAAGTAAAGGACCGTTAACGGTGAAGGTGATAGTAGAGGTGTAAATTGGGCGAGTATGGCGTAACCAACATTAGAAACGAATAATGTGTAAGAAATAAGTTTATACATATTGCAACACTAATGAGCAAACATAAGCAAATGGAGGTTCAATTACACTCGCTCAAACGCTAATTGTGTTTACGAAATGAAAACAAACAAATATTATAGATCTTCAGCTCATTTTTAGTAGTATGTCCACCACTTTTTATCATTTTTGGAAAAATAAGAATAAATAAATATGGTTTCATTTGCTTCTAGAAGTATGTCAGAAGATGTTCTTTTCTTTGTAGAAAAAGAAAATCTATTAAAAGAACAAAGCCTCTTAGTCACATGCATAATTCAGTCTGAAATGGTCACAGTAAAAAGTGCAAAATACTTTATCTTGTCTCCAAAGAGATGACATACTCTTTCATAGGCAAGTTCATGTACAAGTACAGCTCTATTCCTTGTCAGGGTATATTATTTTCCAAACCATTTTCATAATAGTTTTAAACGATTAATGCCACTCTGTTTTAGAGGGGTTAATGTACTTCTTTATATTTATCACGCGATTAGTAGGATAGTTTATATACATCTATAAGCTTCATTTTGTTAAACATCAACAATAGAATCGGTCAAGTGATTTTTAAAAGTACATTTACTTCGGTCCAAAGTAAATTACCACTGTCTAAAGCCGACCAGGAATGACCACATATGATCTGTTTCCGTTTATTGTCGGCAATAATATTTTTTTTTCTTTTTATATTTTAGTTTACCACATTACTCATTTTCTTTATATTACTTTTGATGCCTTAAATGAGAACACAAAATCAAATTATCAATTTACAAGCATGCAAAAGAGGTTTTATTTAATAAATAAAGGAAAAAGAAAAAAAATTAATAGCTCCTGTACATATAATAATTATGGAATAAGTTTGGGGAAAGGGTAGGGATAGTATAAAAATATTATTAAATAGTTATAAAGAAGTAAAACAATTATTGTTTTAAATTATTTTATGAGCGATGACTTTCAGGATCTTGATGCTGATTCTCAGGCACATACTCATATTCTTCATATTGATATCCATTCTTATCTTCCTGTGTACCTTCTGGCATGGTGCCTTCAGCAAAGCGACCAACAGGATCTCTGTTAAACTTGGAGCGGCGAATACCATAAGTGAAGTAGACAACCCATCCAATACCCATCCAAATAAACAAACGCTACATTATGATAATAAAATACATTAGTATACAATAAAAGAAAAAAGTAAAAAATAAAAAAAATAACTTACCCAAATAGTGGTTACTTCAGCGACAGCAATCAAAGCAACTGATATAAACATACCAATGAGAGGGAAAATCAAAGAAAGGTATTTACCACCAGGGATGGTGAAACGGCGCTCAGCATCAGGTCTGATAATGCGCATCACTATGACACCAACATGGACAATAAAGAAAGCCAACAAGGTACCAACAGAGGTCATGTTACCCAATAAGTCAACAGGCAAAACGGCAGCCAAAGTTGCAGTACAGAAGCCAATGAGCAAGGTAGCCCAATGGGGAGTCTTGAACTTGGGATGGACGCGTGCGAAAACTTGGGGTAAGAGACCGTCCTTGGCCATACAATAGAACACACGAGATTGGGCAAGCATTTGGATAAGTAAGACAGAGGTCAAACCACAGATAGCACCAATAGCCACAAGAATAGAAAGCCATGAGAAATCCTTACCAGTACGTGCTTGGACTGCTTCAACCGCAGTAATAGCGGGTGTTGCACTGTGAAGATAAATGTCATATTTACCAGCACCAGTCATGATTGTACAGAATACAAGATAGAGTACAGTACTAATAACCAAACTACCAATAATACCAATAGGGAGATCGCGTTGAGGGTTCTTTGCTTCAAGGGCAGCAGTGGTGACAGCATCAAAACCAATGTAACTGAAGAAAACAGTGGTAGCAGCTGCGAAAATACCAGACACGCCAAAGTAATGCCAGTCACCAGAAGTATTGGGAGGGACATAAGGGTGGTAGTTGGCAGGATACATGTATCCACACAGACCAAAGATGAAGATCAAGACAACAACCAACTTGATGGCGACCACTGTAACGTTGAACCAAGATGATTGACGGATACTATAAATTATGAAGCATTAGTTGATATACACAGGCTTTTTTTTTTTTTTTTTTTTTTTTTTTTTTT
>VCJJ01000162.1:0-10540 GCA_024139415.1 Backusella tarrabulga
CGGAAAATCATAATGCATTCCGGGAATGATTTTCTGGATATTCCAGAAAATCATTTTTTTTTTTTGCAGTGTAATGTAGTGCTACAGTAAGAGTTCCTTCTCGGACTCCTTTTGGGTGAAGTAAGTATTTACTGTTCTGGTTTTTCCTCCACCCGATTCCTGAATGAGGTAGCTCTTAATATCTACTATATCATATATATTATTTCTACTTTTTTCTTTCATTTCAAAGACGATCAATGGAAATTGGTTCTGGAATTTCTGGGTTCAAAAAGACTGACATAGTATTTGGATATGAAAAATCGATTTTGAGTTGCAATTGGTGAATGGTTTCGTATTACTTTTATTCTTCTTCTATGAATAAGCGTCGTTCAATTGTTTTATGCATCTCCTCTAGATTTCTAATCTTTTTTATTGCTTATTCTTCTCTATACACTAAGCAGAAAGATTTACTGTTTTTTTCTCTGCATTACTTTATCTTATTACTAAAAGACATATCTATACATACATACAGCCACTTAAACTTGGTATTTTTAAGTGTCGCAACTTAAAAGCAAGTTGATATCTAGAAAAAACGTTGCCCCAGACAGCCCGCGACAGGAGTAAGTATTTGCTAATAGAGAAGATCGAAAAAATCCCCTGAGCGTAGTCTAGGGCTGGTTTTTAACCGAAGCTGGCTGTTCAAATCGGGAAACATATTGGTAAACACTCAAATCTTTAAGGAATTAAATGATAGTGATTTGATGCTTTATTTTATTTGGATTTGGATTTTAATAATTTTCATCAAACAAATCGTTTAGTCTTTTTTCGTCTCTCTCCTTGTCGTCCTTTTGTGCCTTTGCATTGTCTTTGATCGCTGCCTGTCTTGCCTTTTTAATAGCAATATTGCGATCTTCAACAGCTTTTACGTTTTTCTCCCAGTCCACTTTATCATTTACCCAGATGCCCAATCGTCTTTCGGACTTATCATCGAGTGAAACAGGCATAACTGCCATTGAGTTGTAGTTCTTTAGCAGCAACGTTAGTGTATGGTTATCGACTTTATACTTGTCCATTAATAATTTGCGAATCTCGGGTTTGTCTATTTCACCAGGCGCCATTCTCTTTCGCTGCTCCATAAGTGAATGTAACGAATCAACCGCCATCATTCCATTAGTAACACCGGCTCCAGGCTTAAGTTCGGTCTCTTCTGCTGCATGTCGTTGTTTAATGATACCCAACATTGTGTCCGACTTTTTAGCCACAATTATTTTAGCCCAAGTTCATCTATTTCTAGGGATCCATGTAACTTACTGTTCTCATTTTGGTGATAGTGGGTGGGATTTTAACTTGGCCCAACTCTTGTAAATGTTTATGTAAATGTGGATCGCGCATATCTTCCTTTGTCATTTGATCTTCGATATCTACAGCAGTAGAACTGTTGGTTATATTTCCTCGAGAGAGGGGAAGAGTACTTGTTTTACCTGCCATGAATACTGTTTGATTTGCAAGAATACTTGAAGGAGATTCTTTTGGTACATTCTCCAGCGTCTCTGCCTTTGGCTTCGTAGGAAGACGTCTGGCAGCCTTAGATGCTTGAGCTCCCATATTGTTTGTATTAGTATAAGTTGTCTTTTTTCAGAAACAAGTTGGACAGACAAGCGAAAATAGATTTCGCCAAAGTCACAAACTGATTATTTCGGGCCGGAAGGACCACCAATGCGTCGGAGTAAAAGTAGGAAGAGTTGGTGATAAACCAATTAGCAAGTAGTGCGAGTCAGTCACTGTAACATTCCAAGAAAGCGGGTTTTTTTTTGGTAAAGCTGGTCTTCCAAGGGTTGTGAGAATGATTTTTTCCAAGCTTCTATATTTTGAGTTGTCAAAAATATAGAAAGAAAAGCTGATGTAGGCTATATTTTACTTTTTGACATATACTTTATTCTCTGTTATTGCTCACTTCGAAAATGAATTATTCGAGGAGCCTTTCCCAGTGACCAATTGCATTATAAAAATTAAATTTTCTATACCATCACAATCGCCTTTCAAACGTATTACCTTCAGGCGCGAACACTTTCCAAGAGTTAATTTCATATAAAAAGAAAGAAAGAACGAAGAAAGAGAAAAAGTCCGAGCCAATTTACCATTAATAGTTACCAATTATCATTGTATGAAATAACCATGTATTTTTCTTTTTTAAAAGACACTGGTGTTGCTTGTATACTATTTATATAGTTTAATGTTGTAAAGCTCTTGCCATTGATATGTCCAAATATTTGAACTGCTGTAGTTATGGTTATGCACACAATTGTGTCAGATCAACAATCCGTATTAATAAATAAATATAAATTCTGCCATAAAAGGTTATTTTAATTAAAAAAACATCCATTGTTTTAATGAGTCTGAGCGTTAAACCTAGCGACACTGCATGGATTTAACACCGAGGATTGCTCTTCCCTGGTAATATCTTTTATGATTGGTTTTTAGTTCAAACATCACATGGCTCAGATATCCAGTGACATCAGTTGTTCGCATCAAAACCCAATGACAGCTCATTTCAATTATATTTGGCATTTCTTTATCCTTTTTTCTGCTTTTATATACTTTCTTTGTTTTTATATTATAATTTCATTTCATAATAGAAAGAACAACTTACATATTTATATATGCAAGTAGGTTCATAGTAAATAATAAGCGATATGACAACGACTTCTATTCAGAAAAATAAAGACAAACGAAGAAAGGATCAAAATAGGCCAGGTTTAACTATCGATACGAATTTTGAAAGAAATAAAAAGAAAGCATGGCATCAATTTTTATTAGGAAAAGATAAAACAAAATCAGAGTGCAATAGTCCAGACTTGCCAACACCTCCACATACAGCGTCTCCAGATGGCCCAATACCTAACCGAAATACACAGTTACGTACTCCACCTTCAGAGGAAATCAATGGTGTTCAATCAGCTTTTCGCAAACTTCATGTTCGAAGTTTAAGTAAAATTCGTTCATCAACAGATACAACTTCCTACTTTGATCGTGTTGTGGTACCAGATGCACCAGAGCCTATTATACCCAGTTTACCTGAATGGACACCAGATTCTTCAACGCCATCATCACCGTGGGAGTTTCTGCAAAATCCAAATTTAACTTTATCGAATCATGATTATCAAGAACTCAGTAATAAGGAGAAAAGGATGGGACGGGTATACACAAATGTAGACATATTTAAAGTAAATAGAAATGCAACAATACACTCAGTCGATCACTCATTCGCTCCATCAAACTCAACACCCGATATTTCTCGACGCAAAAGCTGTCCTAGGGATTATGATGCCATCTCTGATGCTACAACTCTAGTCAATGATACATCGCCTTCTCATAATTTCAGCGAAAAAGATATAATTGTTATTACAGAGGAGCACACACGCCATATGTCAGGTCTTAAAAAGTATACACCTCCAGTGAATAAAAATCCTGTTTTTAAAGGATGTCGAAAAGTAAAAGCGCAAGCAGCTGAGATGGCAGCTCAAGGCACCCCGGTTCATTTAGCACACTCAAATGGATTATATTCAACGATATATGAGGATTACTTGAAGAATTTCTTTATTCCAACCGTATTCGATCCGGATGCAAGCAATCCCATCATCGATTTTTCAGCTATTCAACCCCGTAAATTTCAGCTCCGGCGAAAAACGAGTTGGAAACGAGAAGCAAAGGCACTGAATGTATGGCAGCTGACTCTAAAACAATCAATGAGTACGCCAAGTACTACCGAGACAACTGTAAGCTTTAGTGACGTACGAAAGCCTTTTCTTTTATTTTCCTTTACCCTCTGTCTTTTTCTTAAAAAAAAGTAAAACCAGCACTATTTCTCACTTTCATTTTGGGATAACATTAGGTGCCGGAAAAACGTGAAAGGTATGCCTTAACACGGCTTTTCATTCTAAAGGAGTTCTTCACAACCGAAGTGACATTTTGGAATCAGCTCTACTATTCAAAAATTGTAAGAATCTCTTTCTTTTGCTATTACTGACTCACTACTTATACTCTTTTTATAGATGTTCTATGATACATTAGTTAGTTCATTTGAAAATGATAGTCCTCTAGTCAAAGAAGGAGATATGGATCCCTTCAGCAATTTATTTGAACTGATGCAATTCTCGGCCAAATTAATTAACCGACTCCTTTATTTTCAACCGGAAGAGCATAATTACGACTTTGTTGGAACAAATTTATTAGATATGACAAATGACCTTGTCGTCTTTTTGAGATGCGCAATAGATTATAAGGCAAATCGTAAAGCTATTGCTGGAAATAGTAAAATTCTCAAATTATATAAACAGGTAGCTCAACCTTGTAATTGCCCGAACAAAAAAAAACTTTCTAAAACTCTTTTTTTTTCGCTTTCCAGAAACTCTATGCTCGGAAAGAGACAAGCCAATTCACATTAGAAGATTATCTAATTATTCCGATTCAAAGGGTGGCAAGATACGGTTTATTATTAGCAGGTAATTTACACTCTACCGTAATATGATAGAATCAATGGATTTCTAACAATGTGTGGTATCTATCTGTTATAGATTTAATAAAACATACAGAAAAAAGTCACCCAGATTATGATCCACTTATAAAAGCATACAAAGTCGCCACTAGCCTTGCGGTTGCAATGGATTCCGCTCAACAGAAACATAAATAAGATATCTCCTTCTCTATCATACACACATGTATTCACACACGTTCATAAATACGCTAATAATCATTCCAAGTTTTCAAAGCATTTTCCTACTCTCTCTTTTTGTAGATACTACGTCACATTTTTAAATAAAACACTTTTTTGTATATTATATATTTATATATTTATTTATTAATAATTAGATACATAGGTACATAATTTACTTTTTCTCTTCAGCTTTGGTATAAGGTTTTCCTCCGTCTGGATGCTCTTCGATCCAATTTTTAACATTACACTCCCATTCATTACGCTTCTGACCAAGCCAACCTGTCTTTTCTCTCTTTACCAACTTAAAACCATGTTGTATTTTAAGAATTGAAGCTCCATCTGATTCAATCTCATTTGTAACTGCCGAAACTGTTTCCAATCCCTTTTCGTTTGCCCAAGACATGACTCGGTTGATCAAAAGCGTTGAAAGACCGCAGCCCTGCATATCGGATCTGACAATAAGGTGTGTCAATATAGAGTCCTTTGGGTTATTGGCATGAGCGAATATCTGCGACTTCCCCAATTCATCGATATTTTCTAATGACTTTGGCAGTTTCATGTGGTACCGCTTCATCATATTTACCAGCATTAATTTCCAGACAGGAGGAGGGGTGTTTCTTTTCGAAGTCATTGTTTTTGTGTAATGAGCCAAACCAGCCATACCTACAAGTTCATCACCATACATCATGACCCAAAAATGGGAAGGGGACTGCTCGCTCTCAGGTTTTTGTTTACGTATGTACTCTGTAGACGGCTTAACGTCACTATCAAACTTGACCTTCTTTCCCGGTTTATCGTCGTTTGTTTCCACCTCTTTCTTTTCCCAGCCAAGGTAATATACTTCAGGGTCGCTTAAATCATTTTGGCGAGATTGTTCAACAAGCTCCATTATATCAAACCTTTCTGTCATGACGAAAATAACCATAAACAACACCGCGGTCCAGGCCAGTATTAACAAGAGTTTGGATAAAATATAAGTCCAGGCGGGCCATCCCAACATTGGTAGTATAATATGCACCATTGCCATACAATAAAAGTAGCCAGCAAACCAGAGTAACCAAAATATAGGTGATTTTAACTTTGACTTGACACCTTGGGGCACAAGTGCAAAGTAAGTACTATAGAATAACTGATCGACTTTTTCGTGATCAGTTGCCCTATACGTGCGTAATACAAGGCGAGGGATATCGTCCATTATTGATGAAAATTTTTTTTACTGATATAATGAATGAGAATAAATGGGAATAACAGTTATTAAATAAAAAACAGCTAGAGAGGAAAAGAGAAAGAAATAGATAGATAGATAAGAAAGAAAAGCGAGGAAGAAAAAAAAATCGCCTTTATTAATAAGCTTCGGTCAAACTCCCGGCACCATGTTTTTTTTTTTTAATCCATAATTTATCCAGACATCAATCGGATTCCCGGCTCCCGATCCGTGACCGTTTTCAGACATCAAAGGTTTTCGCCCTTTTTTAATCAACAAAGGTAGTTTTCGATTTATTTATATCAAAAGAAGTTTTGTTTAGTAATGGCTGCCATTGATTGCGATGTATACTCTAACGTTATTTTTGTCCTACAGATGGTGATTGACATGTCAAAAACAAAAATGTCGATGAAACACAATGTGGCAATTTGCCGCCTCCTATTAATTTAAACTACGTAATAACTCCGCAACTAAGTGAAAGCCTGCTGTTGAGTTGGCTAAGATGTAGTTTCTGGAAACAGCACAGGAATAGTATATTTGGTGCATTTTTTAGTTGAAAGTGAAGTATAATGACCATAAAAAATAAAATAGAGTCTCTTATAGAACTAAAAGACACACATTCCTTTTTATAACATTATATAAAGGAATGGGTGTTTGAGTCAGCGAACAGAGCTAACAGACTTTGCTTTCTTGAAAAGTGGTTGACAACCATGATCCATCAAAAGCCTTTAAAATATGCCAACCCATTCAAAAATACATATGCAATTTATTGATGTGAAAGCTGAAAGTGAAGAGAATAATTATATATTTATATACAGATGTTAGCAGTGAACCAGAGTCACACAATAACTTGTTACAATATTTCTGACCAATCCTTAATAGCGATCAACATAGTAGTAATCTTGTCTTTGTTACCACTGAAAATATCTAATGATAAAGGTGTTATAAATAATTGATTACTAAATAATCACTAACGAAAACTATAAGTAATGGTGAAAGTGTTACCTTTGATCGTAAAGCCATTTTCTTCGATTCCAATTTGGCTCATAAATTTAAAGGCCACAACAATGTTATCAAGCATATGCATGGTTTTAGCAGGAATTATAGTAGTATAGTTAATGAATTCTCCGGAAACGGACTCCAGAATCTCAAGTAATATTTCCCCAGAGCAAAACGACTGAGAGAGATTGTCAATGTTATATTCCAAATGAAGGTTTACCCATTCAAGTAAATGGTCTTCGTACCATTGACCAGCACTTAATAAATCGGTATGGTCACTCTTTTGGGGTACCATTTGCTCACAAAATGATTATGTTTCTTCTTTTTCTGGTCTGTCAAAAGACGAAGAATAGGATTTAATAATCAGGCTTTGGGGTTGATCCTCTGAGGTATATGGGTGCTCCATCCATAGTAAGGTTTCATCAAGTTCGTCTGTCCGAACCAAAGCTGGCAGGGAATATGGGTTTTTCTCGGCATTTCTCTTTTTATACATAATCATTGAAGAAGAGCGAGGCTTCATTTGTTGAGTAATATCCAGGAGAACAGTATACTGGTTACTCGAAGAAACAACAGGCACTGTTAGGCAAAATCACAATTAAGTCCTAGTGAATTAAATATCAGGTAATATCCTATACTTTACTGTGTACATTTCTCTGAATTGTCGTCTTCATCAGAGCCTGCATCCATTTTCTCATATTATTCAAGTCTTCTGTACAAAACTGGAAATCTTTGTCGCGCTCATGGTGAAGTCTGAAGCTGTATTTTTTACTACTGGGGCTGATAGTGTCTGGAATGACCTTATAGCCATCTAGACGAATGATTCCTTTGGGTCTAGTCTCCTGTAATAAGAAATTAATTCATCTAGCATTTTATTTTTCTATTTTTTTTTGTACCTTTGAATTCTTAAAGTAAATAAGATTAAAATCTCGGAGAGTAAACCAACGTTCGTTCCAAATTTTAAACCGTTCACTTCGTTTGTACATCCAGCCTTCAAGTCCCGAAGAATTGGTTTTTGTTCTACTACATCTATAGAGACCATCATAAATTGAATCAAATGAATTGATGCTATTTTCTTTTTTTAGTAAGTTTTTTTGGCTGCAACTAGTGGTAGATCTTGGGTTAGAAATAGAGGAACTAGTCAGAGTTGTAGTAAGGTTATTATGGGAGCGAAGAAAACTTGGCTTAAGTGGAAAGTTGTAATGGGTTTCTTCAGAGAGAAATCCTACTATATTGATTTGAATTAAACTGATGTTCCTGATATATATCAAAGTAACTATTTCTGTGAGTCATACTTACATTGTTGCTTGGAGAATAAAGGAGAGTTCGAGGCTATACTATCGACGCTAGAAAAAGTATCTGGATTGAGTCTGTACATAGCATTTTTCTCAGAACTTTCACAGATATTGTGCGTATCGAACTCTCCGGCAATGGCATTAATCACGCGATATCTTCGACCGTATGTATTAATACCGAGTTCTTTAAGTCCCTCATGTGTGAGATTTAAAAGAACGTCGCCTGAAATTTCTTGATCTAACAATATAAAGTAATTTATTAAAAAATAAGCATCGAGAAAAACAGCGTCATCACAAAGAGACATACCAATAAAATGATAAATGACAATTTGAAGACTAACATATTCTAGCCAAGTAATAACTTCTTCGACACTCCAGTCTAAAGGTAATATTTGGAAGACATCAAATATTTCATTATTTCTTTCCTTTTTATGAACTAGTGTTTCGGATGAGTCTGCTATACCGGATGAAAACGTTGAGTATGAAGTACGGCGGTATGCTTTAATGCTATTTACTTGTTCATTGTATTCTCTTCTATAGAAATCTATTCTTGAAAGATTGTATTTTTCTGAAGAAGTATAGTTCATCGGAAATAGCCCAATTTGTCCGTGTATATTGCGGCCCTTATAACGATAATATTTAATACTTGCTAAAGGAGTAGATATAAAATTATTTTACCTGCCACCAACCATCCATGAATTGATCATCTCTTTCAAGAATAAGTATATGCTCGCCCAGTTGAAAAGTGATTTTGTCTTCGTTTTCAGCTTCATAGTTATGAATAGCATAAACAATACTAGGCTGCATCATTTTTTATAATAAAATATTAGATATATTACAAAGAGATTTCTTTTTCAAAAAGAATTAACATAGACAAAGAAAAATACGAAAAAAAGAGAGATAGTAAAAAAAGAAAAATATAATCGAAATGAAACTGACAAAGCAATATAGATTTTTTATCTCTTCATTGCCCTATAACATATTAGCAAATGTTTCATATTTATATGAAAGAGAGTAGTGCCTTGAAAACCATGATTGAGATTGAATTACAAAAACAGATTTACTATGATCAGCGATGTCATTTTATTATCTGGTTATTTTTATTGTTTATGTGTTAGTTCTTAATTACTGAAATAAAAAATATGCAGACAAAAAGAAAAAGTAAAAAAAAAGAAATAAGATAAAATATGCCTTTAATTCATTTAAAACAATAGCAACATCTATCTACTTAGAAACAAAAGCAAAAAAAAAAAGAACATAGTTATCTCTACTTTACTTTTGTTATTAACTACTATTGTTGCTGCTTTTTAAAGGAGGTTTGTATTCTTCTAAGGTTTTTGTGCCCGTCATTATTTAGTGTTAGATCTACCCCAAATGATCTTTCAGCCTTCAAAATGGTGAGGTCATCATTCGATACGTTGTTTCAAGTATTCTTTAATTACACTTGTCATGGAGGAATATACAATCATCCATTTTATAATGTTTGCCATTATCTGCCATTTTTTTTTTTAATTTTTTTTTGTAAAAGCTGGCTAGTTCATTATGCAATCGTTTTAATAAATTAAAATATTGAAGTAATATTTTATAACTGGGAAAATGGTAAAAAATTGACTTTGCCGGCCTCTTTTCTTAATATGAAAGAATAAAAAGAAGGAAGAATAAATGTCGCGATCCGATTACTTAGTAATTGGTTTCAAGGGAAGAAACATGGTGTCAAAAATTAATATATGACTTTGAACTACCGTTTGATAAGTCTGGCAAATTTTCTTTAATATTGTTATAAACCGGCACCATGGTAGGCGGGGATATCGTGTTTGTTTCGACCTGAGTGATCCCTGCCACGTTTTCGTATATTTTGTATTGTCACTTTAATTTATTGTTGTTAACATTTCTGAAATTATTAGAAATGCAACCTGTTTTTAAAACAAATAAGTAATTCTTAATTGTTCTAAGTTACGATTAAGTATCTGCTAAATTCGTGTTGTAGAATTTACATAGTGGCTCAAATATCGTATTCATAGAAGACCTTTGATCCATAATAAAATACTTTCATTGTATAAGAAGGAGTTAAAGAGTTACTAAAAGTTCTTGAAGCGAATATTTATAATTACACTTTTAAATTAAAGCATATAGAACAACCATATAGATATAAAACAGAACTCTTTACATATGAAAGAAACCCAAAGAATATGTATTTTAATTTTTAATTTTAATTTTAAAAAATTGGTAATCAAAACAGCAGCTTCAGGCTGTATATTTTAAAGATCTCAATCTCCGCATCTAAAGCTCTGTAGCGTCACTATTTCAAATCAGCCAATCATATTTTTTATTTTTATTTCAAATTAATATAAA
>VCJJ01001620.1:19285-32569 GCA_024139415.1 Backusella tarrabulga
AGAAATATAAACAATTGTTTATTAAGTTTTTTATCATAAGCTAAAATGAATTAAAAAATATTTAAAAGTGGGTAGGACATACTCTTTAATTGAGAGAAGTACATTATTTAATACTTTATATTTTAAGCGGCATAATGATTGTATTTTCATTAAAGGATATGAACGATAACTTATTGATTCAATATAAAATCAATGTTTTGTTTTCGATGCATTATATCAGAGTATATTTGAGGCATAGTGACAAACAAAAAATACATAGACAATATTAAAAGAGTCTAAGAAGTAAATGTGTGAAGTTTATTGTTATAAAAAGCAACATAATGTTCATGTAACGAGATGTACCTGAATGAACTATGTTTTGATTTCTTTTTAAAACTCTTCTACTGGTTTTTACTACATTAGGAAAAAAAAGTGAAACTAAGTTATTTTATTGGACGGAAAAGAAGTGAAAAAGTAGGTCAATTTTTGCAAAAAATTTGAAAAAAAGAGCTCACTTTTTCAGTGTGACTTGTGGTTTCAGAGCTTAAATGTGAAAAAGTAAGGGTTCCCTCAACTCTCTATTACAATGAAATTAGCAAACCGTTTTAAAAATACTCGTATCCCATTATGAAAACTAAGTTTTAAATCGGTGATTTGTGACTTTTTTTCACAACGAGTCAAAACGGGGCTTAATTCATTTTTTTATTTTACAACGGGACCACGCTTAAGTCAAAACGGAGCCAAATTCAATCTTATTATTTCACAACGGGACCACGCTTAAGCCAAAGCGGGGCCTAATCCATTTTTTTACTTAACAGCGGGACCACGCTTAAGTCAAAACGAGGCTTAATCTAATTTTTTTATTTCCAATTGAGGGTGGACGCACTGTATTAAATAAATTATTTCATATTTGCATCATAATTGAGTAAAGATAAAAGTGAGTACACGTGACAATTTTACTTGTAAGCAGCAATGTCATTCTCAACAGTATTGGGATAATTTTGAGAGATGTCAGCTGTATCAGCAGGAGTGACAACAATTAAACAGTTGATAACATGAGCGTCATTCTCGGCAAGGCGAGTCAAAGACAGACCTCTTGGTGATAACCGTCTTCAAATTGTATCCTTCAGTTTTACAAACGAGCATTGCAAACACTTTGAGTCAATCAATGAGAATAAACATAACAATCACTCGTTTGATTCTACTTTCTTCTGTCCAGCAGATACCTGTATTAGATTAGGCTTGTTTTATTAATTAGGCTTGGAGTTCATGCAGCGAGTACTCTACTGATCTCATTTTTTGTAAATGTATAAGCTGTGTAAGCTGGAGTTTTTATAATAATATTTAAACTTGATGTAATTTTATATAGGGTGTCCAAAAAAATGTTCATAGATGGAAAATTGTGAAAAAACAGAATAATAAAGTGTCGACTATTCATCCATGTGCAAACAACTGTTTTGATATTTGATGTTTATATAATATTTCATTATACTTGAGACAGTAGAACAGTATTAAAAGGCTCTTTCTAAACTTTCCCCCTTTAAAGGTGTTTAAAATAAATCTTGTTTTATACACGCATTTTATTTGGTTACCTCTCACTCATTCAAGTGTGTATACTCATTCTTTATCAATCTACCATATCACTTGTCAGCAAACTGTGATAGAAAAAAAAAAGTCGACATATTACAGAAGAGAAGAAAATAGTTTTCATAAAGAGACTGTATTATTTACCATTGGGTATCCATCCAAGTAAAAGCTTTTCATTGTGAGAAGTACGGTAAAAGCAACTCTAAAAATCGTGCACCCACTTAATTTTCATATGAAAAAATTCATGTTGTACAGAGTAAGTCAGCAAAATATGAAATGAAGCTCATTTTTTTTGTACCATCGTTCTTTTTCTTGTCCGGACTAAAAGTCAACAAAGTAAACACAAGGTACTCAGGTCCGTCATGTTAGTTATTGCTGTTTATTTTATATATACAAATAAAGCAGACAGAGAATAATCTGATCCAAGCTGTAATAAAGTGATCCTGAAGGTACAGCCTTCTTTTTTTCTGTAAAACCATCCGATGGTAAAACACATCGTTTTAGTGTGACTTTGGTTGGTGTCGGACAACCGAAAAAAAACAAAAAAAGTTGCCATTTTTAATTATTTTCCACCTTCTTTTTCCTTATTACCTTCCTTTTCTTTACTAAATAATATTAATAATAACATACACCAATAGCAAGAGTAACAGCACTGTTTTTCAAAAAATATGCCGAGGAAGACGTTTAGAACAATTGAAACCGACATTGATGCAGGAACACATGATGAACGACTATATAACAAAGCGTTTGTTGGCTTTAGAGCAAAACTTCGTAATTCCTTACTTCCACTCATTCGACATGAAACACCTATATTAGCTGCTATGCAGGTATTTATTCATATAAGGCCTTGTGGAGAGGGAGGGATAGAAAATACAAGAGATCTTGTTGGATTTATACTCAGTTTACTCCTATAGAAACGCATTCGCACAGATGCATTGGATAGTTACTTTGTATGGACTGCAAACCTGGGAACACATACCTTTTTCATGGTATTTTTACCCATTCTCATTTGGTTTGGTAATGCCGAACTTGGTAGAAAGTAAAGATCGGATCCATGAAAAAGAGAGTATTATATTTACAAGATTGTTATAGTGTGGCTCTTCTGACAGCATTTGGAGTGTTTTGGTCGGGTTTTATAAAAGTATGTTACACATTCAAATTATGTTATGACTTCTAAAGAGTGAGAATAGGACTTTTTCTGTTTGCCTAGACCGTTATCACCACCTGTACATCGATTAACCATGTCGCCTTCAGTGGCATTGGAATACGGATTCCCCTCAACTCATTCAACCAATTCAATCTCAGTGGCTTTGTTTCTCATTTCAATTGCATGCGAGAAGTACGCCCCTGAATCACCTGCTAGGATCATCTCCGTCATTGGTTGTTTGTTTTATGCTGTCAGCGTTGTATTTGGTCGAATTTACTGTGGCATGCATACCATCACAGGTAAAAGTGGATATAAAATGGTCTGAAAAGAGTGATTAACTTGTGCCTTTAACAGACTGTGTGGGTGGTACTATCTTGGCTTATATTGTGTATTGGCTTCAGTGGACATTTAGAGATCAGTTCAATGAACTATTTACTTCAGAATCATATTGGGGTGAGTGTTTGGTTTATTTTTTAATCACACAGAAAAAATAACCTCCATCGTTTACAAGTCTTTTTGAGCATTCCTATCTGTCTTTTCCTTGTCTCACTTCAGTAAGTTTATTTGCATTTCAATATTGTTAAAAACTAACACAATTTATAAAGCCCTGATCCAATGGAAAGATGCCCCTGTTTTGAAGATAGGTGAGTTTGTAAAACAAAAAAAAAGGAGTAAAAAAATACAGGTTAACAAACAAATATAAATGCAAAAAGTGTCTGTTTTATGGGTGTGTTGATTGGATTAATGCCAGGTAGCTGGCTTTGTAATCACACAGAGTATTGCAGCCTCGGCTTGGTTTCGTCTATGTTATCTGCACAAATGAGTCCTCTTGCTGCACTTCTCTTGCTGGTCAAACTTGTGCTCGGTAAGTAATGATAAGTAAAATGGGGGATTGTTTTTATTGATGGCAATGATTTAGGTGTGGCTATTCTTTTCATCTGGCGCATTGCCTGTAAGAAAGTCTGCTATTATATTTTACCACCCATTTATAGAGCATTTAATCTCCCACATAGAAAGTTTGAAATTGGTGCCAGGTAACCTGTTAATAAAATACGGCATTGCACAGCGGGATCAATTCTCACCCATTTTCTATTATAGAACATATAAGAGTTTGCGTAGAGAAAGCATCCATCCTGTACCATCCGTACTTGATTTCCAAAATATGGGTACAATGCACGATCATGTTGGTCTTCAGTCGCCTATTGACCTTCACGAGTACCACGACACCAAGAACAACTTGCAATACAGAGGACGGGATGATATCACACCACCTCCTAATGGAGAAGAGGGAGATAAGTTCGATTATGATGGTTTATTAGTACTGGAAGAAGCTCCCCTTCGTTATGATGTAGATATTGTCACCAAATTAATTGTTTATGCTGGCATTGGCTTCTGCGCTGTTTACCCCGCTCCCTTGTTGTTCCAATTTATCAGCCAATTGCTTTAACAAAAGTATATACAAAGTTACCTTACCTTTTTATTATTATTCTTCTTTTTTAATATAGTTTTACATTTATAATTCTCCATTGACTTGTCAATTTAAATATTTATCACAGTTGCTCCTATTTTTGCAGTTTTTTTTTTTTTATATATTTCCTATATTTAAAGCACCATGAATCATTTTGCCAAGCTTAAATGATTAAGAGAGAGAGGCTCATTTTATCATAGTTATGGATGAAAATATCCTTCAACAAGTGGTTTTTTTGTCACTTTCAATGAAAAGCGTCCAATGAAAATCCAGCAAAAAATAAAAAATAAAAATATTAAAAAATAACCCTGGCTTTCTTTTTTACCACACAAATCTTAATTTTTAAAGAAGAAGTGTGTAGATCAATGTTGCGTCTTGGCCGAGCATTGAGGATAACACGCTTTTACAGTACAACAAGTCATTACCGACCGTTACTAGAACAGGGAAAGAATGCGTGGACAACCTATGAAGCCTTAAAAAAAGACGATCCCCAGTTTTTGCCTTCACTTCAACCTACAGACTTTGCTTTCCTCCGTGGAAAGCTTTGGAAGAGCGCAGAATGGCGTTTCGAGGAGAATGTGCTCAGTGTATTGGAGGACATGAAACAGTCAGGACACGAATGGAATGCCAATGAATACAATGAGTACTTTATGGCAAAGCTGTTTCAAGCCCAACACAAGGCCATCTTGGACATGTACAATGGCCCCTTCAAACAATCAAATGTCAAGCTCAGCAGTGGCTCATTTAATGTGCTACTGGCCACCTACATTCAACTTGGTCAGATAGATCAGGCCACTGCCCTGATCAAACAGGCACCGCAACAACACAACGTTATGCCTAGTGTTCGAGATCTCGAACGCACATTGAAACGCTGCCTACCAACAGATAAGAAGGTCTTGGAAACCGCCAAACAACTCATTGTTGCCAATGGATTCAACAACACAACTGTGCTGAATGTCAATTTAGTGCATATGTTTAAAGACAAGCGTTTCGACGATGTTAAATGGATCATTCAGCAAAGCAACATGGACGCTTGGGAGGTGTCGACATTTAGTCACGTGATCAATGGCTATGTCCAAGCACGGATGATCCGCGATGCAACAATATTCTACGAACACATGGAATCACGAAACATCAATCCTGACACACACACATGTAACAGCATGCTGACCATCTTTGCACATGCGCGGGATTTACCTTCTGCCGAAAACCTTATAAAGAAATTCATCCTGAGCGGCCAGCAACCCGATGAAATCATCTATAATCAACTCATCAAAGTTTATTTCAAGTGCAGAGCGCCTCAAAAGGCCTTTCAGGCTTTTCAAGAAATCCAAGGCAACCCAAAACTCAAACTCAACGACGTTATTCTCAACACAATGGTCAATGGACTCGTGATCAACAAGGAACTGCCAGCGGCGCGCATGTTTTACCAGCAAATGGTGAGCTCGCAATTCAAGCCGGATATGATTACATTCAACACAATGCTCAAGGGTTATTGCAAGATTGGGGACATGGCTGCGGCCGCCGAGATTATTTCCGACATGCATCGATTCAAACTCGAGCCAGACACCGTCACTTTCACCACCCTGATTGACACCATCTTTGAGCGCAAGAGCCCGGGCACCACGAGCGAGATACTCAGGATCCTAAAAGACATTGGCATGACCCCCAACATTTATACCTACAATGCCATCATCAATGGATTCATCAAGAACGACAAGATGGACCAGGCTGAGCAGATTCTGGGTGTGATGAAACAGGCGCAAATCTACCCAACCATCCACACTTACACAAATCTAGTGCAGGGCTACATTGAGCGTGCGGATCTGGCGGCTGCCATGGCAACCTATCAGCAGATGACAAGACACAATATCAAGCCCGATAGAGCCATGTTTAATTTCCTCATCACAGGCTTCATCGACCACGACCGTCTGCCTGATGCATTAACATGTCTGGAGCGTATGAAGGAGATGAAGCTCAGTCCCACCACAGATACATGGCGATTGATGCTGCAGGAGTGCAATCACAGAAAGGATTGGGCATTGGGTCAAAAGGTGGTGTCCTTACTGGATCAAAGTGGTTTTGCAATCAAATCCGATTCCTTGAGACGTGTTTATACTACAGTTAAAAGGCACTGTACATAGATGATAGATATAGAGTTTTTTTTTCATTTTTTTTTCATTTATTTTTCTTTCATAATAATTATAATAATAAAAATAATACACGTTAAAAAAGAAAAAAAAGTACGAGAGAGAGAAAGAGAGAGTTTAAATAAAAAAAATTCATTAAGAGATTAAAAAACTAGAGTGTGTGAGTGTGTGAGTGTGTGTGTGTGTGTGTGTGGAAAAAGAGACTAAAGCCAGCACAAGTAAGAAGAAGAAAAAAGTATATAATAATAATAATAGTAAGATAATAAAATAATAGTATATAATAATAATAATAATAAATCAATACATTCACGGCCAATTATGATCGTTTTGGTTCATTGCATTAGGAGGCATGTTTGGATTGGATCGTATCATAGGTAATTGATTGGGATCCTGACTTCGCTGATCATACTCTTGCATCATCATACGTTGCGGTATTGATGATGAATCACGCAACGGCGAAGAGTAATAGTTGACATAGTTGTCCCGCACGACCATGGGCGAGGGTGACATTGCCTGGAAAGATCCACTGGGTGCATGCTCAAAAGGAAACGAAAGGTCTGTGCTTGGTGGCATGTTGGATGGCGGCGGATAAGGAGAAAAGGGTGTTTGCTGCATGGCGGGGTACGATGTAGGGAAATGGGTCATGATATTATCCGGAATCGGTGGTGACTGCATCATACTATCATGGTTTCTATAATTTGTATAGTCCATTCGCTGCTGGATAGACGAGAACGAAGAAGAAGGTGAGGATACAGGTGAGGATAAAGTAAAAACAGAACTTACACCAAATGGGCCACCGCCTCCTCCTGCTGCTGCCGCGGCTGCTGCTGCTCCTTCTCTCATCATATTTGATGATAAAAGGTCCGTAAATGCCCGTCGGTTCTGAGTCGAAGGCTCTGAAAGCGAGCGCAATGGTTGAGAACGTATATAAAGAGTACAACTGGGGATAGACATGAGCTGAGCATCGCTGGGAGTAGGTGCAGACACTTTACGTTTTTTCGTAGGGATTTGATCTTCCTGCTGCTGCTGGGACTGCTGCTTTTTTGCCCTTGATTTGTCTATTTCGGAATGAATCATATCAAGGGGTAGGTCAACTGAGTTTTCCAAAGCTTGATTCGACAAGCGTGTCTTGTGTTTGTAATTATCCAATAGTTTTGACAAATCATTCTCTACACAAGACGACCAATCTTCGTTGGCAGCAACAACCGAACAAAGACGAGTAGAGGCAAGAATCAAACGCTGGACTCGTTCAGTAATACGACGTTGACGAACACGTTTGTTTTCCTCTTTTAAATAGCTATAAAATCGACGGTCATTCCATGTAATTTCAGGAAATTGTGACTGAATTGTTTCACGTATGCTGACAGATGGCAATTTCTGTCTAATCAACTGAACCACCTTTTCCTTGACAGTGGGGTCCCACGGCTCACTGTCATCCACATCTAGCTTGTGATTGTGCTCGGATGCCCCTCGGTTCGCTATTCGTTTCAATCTCCAAGCTGATTCTGTTTCACTGAGGGCAAGCTTCCACTGACAAACTTTCGACTCTTCGTTATTGTTTGGTTCGTTTGCACAGCAAATATAAATATGCTTTTGGACGAAATGATTTTAGTAACAAATAAATAAATAATAAATAATATAACCTCTCCAAAACACATTGATACAAGAATGATATCACACCTCTCTCTATCTCTTATAAAAAGTGTTTAAAATACATACTTACTCGATTTGCGGTTGTATCATATTTGATATCAAAGCCCGATTCCAAACATATATCACGACAACAATCAATAGCTGTTTCTTTGGTAGCAAACTTTTGTTGTAGCAGGTCTTCAAATAAGCGATCCATTTCTATTATATGATTAGAAACAGAATAGTTTTTATATTTATAATGAAAGGCTTACTATTTTATTAGTTATTATTTATTAAGATGATAATCTAAATTTATCATAAATAAACTCCAATTTCTAAGTTGCTTTTTAATTTATTAATAATAATAAAGGAAAAAAGAAAAGAAAAGAAAAAAAAAGAGAGGGAAAAAAAGAAGTTTAAAATAATAAAAAAGAAACTCCTTTTGTATCAGGGAGCAAAAGCAAAAAAAAAAGGAGTAAAAAAAAAAGTTGAAGGGAATGAGTAAACAGACAAGTAAGGAGGTGTGAGAAATAGCCGTTCAAAATAATAATAAAAGCCCCTTTTTTGTCACGTACACTTTTTGCATATTTATTGACACGTAAAAGTCAAATGAAACAGGAGTTTTTTTTTTGCGCGCGCTTTCTATAAAAAGTAAAGCTAGGAAAATGAAAGAAAAATGAAAAAGTATTTGATTTAAAACTATCTCTTTATTGTTCTTTATCTTTGATGTCTATTATTTCAACTCAACTCAACTCAACCCAATGCCACACTCTTATTTGTTTATTGGAGAGCGAAAAAAGACAATGTTTTGTCATACTTAACCTTTTTTATATTAAATGCCTTTTTCACAAGAGGTCATTTGACATGAGAATTTATTATTATTATTTCTTTTTTTTCATATATTTCCATTTCCACGATAGTGACGCATCCTTTTTATTGCTGTTTTCGATATTTTATTTATTCAGAATATCAATTTGATAATATGTAGAGTATAAGAATAGATGTGTAAAAGCTTCTTGGTTTTTGAAACAGCAATGATGATAAGAGGTTGACTATAAATAGTAAGAGCAAATACAGCTGGTTTAAGGTACACTCAGCTAAGAATAACTTGCATTTGTTTTCTATTCCGACTGACTGATCAACAAGATAGACCATATACACATCACAATATATCATATGTCATTTCATAGGACGATAGCCATGGTAGTAAGAAGAGAGAGAGAGAGAGAGAGAGAGAGAGTGTGTGTGTGTGTGTATGTGTGTGTGTGTATACGGTTATATATTGAATAAATGAAAGAGTGAGAATAGACATTTGTGCTACAAGATAATCGATCTCTACATCATATCAAAACGAAGGTGGATTATAATGATATTCTGTCAACTTGATTTGCATTTTATTTGTATGAGCATGCATTTGTATCTATCTGACAGCAAATAATAGTAATCTATATATATTTAGATCTTCAGCATGTATAAACTCCTGTGAATGATCAATTGTTGTTGCTGCCTTATTATATTTAGCAATTAAATTAAAATAAAAAGAAAAGGAGATAATGGAACATTTCAATGTTTTTGTCATAAAGAAGGGGGAGTATTACTTTATTCAAGTTAAGCATGACACAAAAAAAAAGGCGGCAAAAAAAAAGTTGAAACATAAAGTGCATTTGGTAAAATGTGAATTACACGTTTCACTAAGCTGTCAAGGACTTCATCAAATGAAAACACAATAGTGACGTCGTTGTTTATAACGAATGTTCAACACATAAAACATTACATTTTTAGACGGGTGGCGTCTTGATTAAGGGAACAATCAAGATTGTGCCTGGATTTCATTATTATTGTCAGTGGTTCATATTGAGTCAAGTACACACAAAAAAAAGGAGTAGAAAGACTTTATTAGACGGTTCCCCGAATTGCCGAAGAGAGCATATCAATGCGGTAATGTAGTATATATTTTGATCACTGCATTGTTTTAAGTGCTGAGGAAAACAGAGCTGGTTCATTCATTTGTATTGACTCTAGCCTTTTACACACCCCACGGTAATGATGTGCCTCTATAGATAATTGAAGAGGGGTGGAAAATTGGTCACTCTTTACTATTTGGAATCTAATGTATGATGATGACACTCTTGGTGTCTCTATTCATTTTCGGCCATGTTCTTCATCTTTATATTTTTTTTCTGCACTATTTTGTTATTGGTTATAAAATAGTAGAAAGCGTGCGAAAATCAATATTCTTGAAAAATCAAAATGGCAGAAGATATTCTCTCTCATTTGACCTGTTGTGCCGAGGCCAGCCACAAGTTCATTACACACACACAAACATACAAGCCACCTCTTTTGTTGAACAAGTATTTTAATATTATTGGTCTTCATGTGATGGTTCGTTTTCCATGTAGAATTCATGCAGGTCAAAACTAATAATAGCTCGAATAAATAAACAACCATAATATATTCTTGGGTGAGAGTTATTATGGTTTATAACCAGGAATTGATTATTTCTGTTGCACATACGTCATGTCAATGATATCAGAAGATATTCATAAGAGCCATTCACTTTGAAGAATGATGAACTGTGGTTGTTGGCTCTGAAAGTGGAATGGTTGTTTTGTCCAATAAGTGAAATTTGAATTGGACTCACCAAAATGAAGAAAATCTTGGCCTGTGCAACTGCTGAAATCACAAGATTTTCTCGGTGTTTGAACAACAAGTCGTTTATTTTAGCTTAGACCTGTTGAGTCATTTCTATTTTCTTTCTCTTTCTTCTTGTTTATATCAAAAAGCTAAAAAAGATGACGATATATTATACCGCTACTTTCTTTATTCTCGTGATCGAGGTATATAAGCAAATACATACACATACATAGTGAACAGATTAGAAAGCTAAACATATACTTCTTTTGCAATGAATAGATGATCGCGTTCTGTCTCATTGTTGTAAGTACAATCTCGAGCACATGTCCATATTACGTATAAACTTAACCTTCCCGGTGTTTTTCAGGTACCACTTCCTTCTCGCTGGCGCCGTGCCATTTTCAAGACGCTCTCTACATCTCCTTTGGTAAGTTTCTTCTAAATAGAAAGCGAGTAGGTATTTACGTATCTTATATAGGTTACTAGAGCTTTAAGCACCTTGAAGATTGTTTTTGGGTAAGCAGACGTTATATTTTTTGGGGATATATTGAATTGCGAGCTAAAAACAATTGTATTATTTTAGTTTTATTTTTATCTTGTTTATTGGTAAAACAATCATCATTACCTCAAGTACAATTATCTCATAGACTTACCCCCTTTTTCGTGTGTGTGTGTGTGTGTGTGTGTGTGTGTGAATAGATGCTGTTAACCGTTTACAACGTATTGAAGAAGTAAATCAAGAAGATACTCAATATCACGATTATGGTCTTGAAGCTAGCCAAAAGGCTAGTAGATTCTATGCTCAAAGAAACTTGTACTTGTGTGGTTTCACTTTGTTCTTGTCACTGTAAGTAATTATTTTATGAATATAACAGTAATGTTTTAACATGATATCTATGAATGTAGTATCCTTGAACGCACAAGCCACTTGGTTATTACCATGTTGAAGCATGAAGAAGCTGTTCAGGATGCCAAGAAGGAGACTATCTCCTCTTCCAAGGACCAGGAAAGTTTATTGGAGATGGAAAAGTCATACACAACAAAGATCGACGGACTCAAGGGCGAATTGGATGCTTTAAAGAAGGAGGAGCGTGATATTCTCAACCTTAAGAAGCAAGTTCAACAACAGTCTGACGAATACCATAGACTTGCTGAAGAACACCGTACACTCCAAAAGACTGTTGAATCCAAGAAATCCATTTAAACACAAAGCAAAAATAAATAATAAAGAATTCACCTTTTTTATGTAAATATCTACAGTGATAATAAGAATAGTAATAGGAATAATAATAATAATAATGAGTTTTGCGAGTGTATAAATGGAATGGGATTGTGAATGTAAGTGAGTGAGTGTGTCGATGAATGATGCCTATGACACCGCTATCGACATATCCACTTCGTATTCCTCTTCCTCATCCGGATCTCCAAATTCGTCGGGATCATAAATAACTCGAATAATCAAGGAACATGAGGGACAACGGGCAACATCGTCACCGTCTCGTAAGTCATCCTATTTAATCCATCATAAGTACAACTTGTAACAAGACATGTTCCAATGTATCATATTTACAAGGAAAATCTCGAACTTGTCACCGCAAGGGCAAGGGTATGTGTACACTTGATCTTCCTCATTGAAGTCCATGTCTTCAATCTCAACCTTGAAGTTTATTATTATTGCAAGTTTAGTGCATTTGCCTTTACCCAATTTAATCTGTATAGGAAGGAGTATTAGAAGCTTACCTCATCATAAAACGATGCCATTGTTGCTATTGAAATAAGTTTTTATGAAGGAGGGAAAAAGAAGAAAAAAAAATATGAGGTCGCAGCAAAATTAATCGGTTTTTTATTGGTCCAAAAACAGAGCCAAGAGGAAAGCCCGTCACGTTGTATGAAATAACAAGATCAAAAGTGATCATATGAATACAGGTTGTATGTATATGAGCAAGGTTCACTCTCTGTTTATCTCATATTGATAATCTCTAGCTACTAGAGTGAATTATAAAGTAATGTCAAGTGGAACCTTTTCCCCAGTTTTGGTTTTAAAAAAGTAAAACGACACTCTCCTAAAGTCGTAGCTTTAATAATAAAACACATTGATAAAAAGCACAACTCCCATGGAAAGCATGGTTTATTTACAATCTAGAATCAATACAATACTTTGTATGGGAACCCGCATAGCATAAATCACCCTTATCATTATAAATCTTTGTATGAATATTACCCAAGGCGGAGCCTACTCTAAGCACTTCACACACAAGTGTAATCTCCTGTCCCTCTACCACAGGACGAAAGTAAGAAACACTTAAATCCGTAGATATACCAATCAATGACCATTCCTTTCCAGTAGCTGTCAGCACTGCAAAACTACTACAGATATCGATCAAACTCGCCACACATCCACCGTGCAAATTATGCATACTGATTCAGAGTGAATATATTGGCGTCTTAATGTGTGAAAAGTAAAAACTTACCGGTTACAATGAAGATCTTTAACCGTGAATTTCCATGTCAGCTTGTCAGGCTCAGCGGCGACGATACTCATTTGTTTGCTGAGAAGATCCTCCCAAAACGTAGGCTTTTTGCTCATGTTGTAGTATGTGGTATTTTCCAATAGCTTTGGATATCTTTCTGCTATTTCATCGGTAATCTTCATTGTATGTGTGTATGTGTGTATGTAAAAAAAAAAA
>VCJJ01001620.1:32584-44711 GCA_024139415.1 Backusella tarrabulga
AGATCTAAAGAGAGTCTTAATTTATTTTATTGATAAAAAACTAAACTGTACTAATTTGAATGACAAAGCCAATTTTCACGTTGTACAATGGGTATCTCCTTTTCAGTTATTGACACTATATTCAAAAAGCAATACAGCGTAAATCAATAATTCAACTTTGTACATTTGGTATCATTTTTATTCATTCAACGAACCAGGATCCATCTTATCCTTAAAGAAAACAAGGCTTTCCTGTACTCACTGCCTCTCTATTTAGTCGTAGTTGTCATTGACGATAAATAGGTAGAGAAGATGTATAATCCCTCGTTTTTAAATAATAAAAAAGATACAATGGTATTTAAATGGATAGAATCACATTACTATAACCAACAATTACATTGTATAATCACTAATAATAATAAAAATAAATTAAAAAAGGAACAAATAATTTATTTAATACAGAAAACCAATTTACATGTGAAAATAACCAGTCTATTTTTGACACATGACAGCTGAAGCGCTCACACACTCTGATGGAAACACACCCATACCCACTTGCATAACAAGACAATGAGGCCCACTAGCAAGATAGTCATTTCCATTCCATGATCCGATCACAATGTTATCCAATTCAGCCTCCTTCAATTTCATGGTCAGTTCACTGTAATCTGTCGACTCGACAGAGGATATGATGGAGGCATCATTTTCAATACAAAGCGCTTTGGCCTGTTCTATCGTTTTGTCAGAGAGAGGAATAACCCGGAATTTCTTTCCATTGACTTTCAAATTGGTGCTCTTCATGACAGGTATCTCTCGTACTTCATCTTCGACAACGGCAACCTGGGTATGTGACATTTCTTCCACAGATATACTTTCGCCATGTAAAACATTGGCGATGGGATCTTCCCCGATAATATCCTCCAAGTCACCAAGGGCTTCAAAATCAATAATGTCTGAGCTTGCAGCATCTTCTTCAAGAGCAAGGGATGCCAGGTTGGATAGTGGTGCATTGTGCTCTTCAAGCACTGGGTTTAAGGGTAAATGACTTACGGGAGTTGTGTCTTCTTGTATTTTCTTTCCATAATTTGTCGTATCAACCAAACTACTATGAGCATCTATGGATGGCGCACCCAATTCGTAATCTTCATCTGCCATTCCTTCAACGCTCTTTGTTGGCTGTGGATTTTGTGTCGTTTTATATCCATCTTGTTCCAATCTTTCATTATCCAATTGTACAAAGGTAGCATATTTTGTGACCTCGACCATCTCACCATTCACTTGCTCGTATTTCACTACCGGTAACGTAACGACTGAATCAAGTAGAATGGGGACAGGGTTTGCATATAGGGGATCAATTTGTCCATCGAAATTGAGCTGTTCTTCACCTTCGGCTTCGTTCCATTGATGATGGTCATCCCAACCATCTCCCCACCCTCTATTTCCTCCCTCCTGACCATGGTGCTCGTGCTCGGGTTCAGGCTTAGGCTTAGGCTCGGGGTTTAGATCTGGTGTTTTAACCTCAATGACAGAGGCGTTTGGATTTTCAATTTGTTTTCCTTCCCTATTCATGGGACCCAAAGGTATTTCTTGCTATAAAAACCGCGTTATTTTTCATGTTGTTACCTATTTTACTTTTTCTACCTTTCCCCTAAAACCACAGATGGCATTGCGGGCCTGTTTACACACTGCGTGAGATAGTGGATAATGATTAAACTTTTGTGGACTAAGAAAACGATGGTTAAAAACATGATATATTTTAACATTTCTGTTATTTACTTTTCGATTTCAACACAACCGAGTCCATTGGCTATTTTAGAATATGATCCGGAGAATTATTAAAAAATACATAAAATGGGTTTTTGTTTATACAGAAAAAAAAATACAATTTCTTGTTTACCTCCTTGTGCATCCGCAAAGCCCAAATGATTCTTTCATTAGTAAAGGGGAGGGATGAGTTGACTCGGGTTTTTAAAAAAGACTTGGTTTATACCTACCACAAAATAAGTATGGCCTACTCTAAGGAATCCAGTTGATGTTAAGAAATTAGCTGATTTATCAAGCAGTGTAAGTTGAGTCATATCGTTGATATCTGGTGATTGTGTTAATAATTGGGCACCACAGCTATAATAACAGGCTTCTTGAGGACCCAATGGATCATCCAAGTTTGCAACTTGTGCGAGTGAAAATGAATAGTCTCGTTCTACACGTACGTTCTGTAGTGTGACGAGGCATTGTTCGAATTGATGTGAGGTACTGATCAGCTGTGATAATAATAATAGACTGGACAGTTTTAAACTAATAGATGATGTATACATTTGTATCTCTTTTTATTAGTATTATCTTGGTTAAAAGGAAGAAAAATAAATTAACGGAAAGATGTGTTGTAAGAAGAAAAAAAAGAAAAGGAAAAGATGATATAAAATTCATGGTACATATTTATTATTAAAACAATGTTATCAATTCTTTCTTGGTTACTTTGCCCATGGCATTTTTTGGTAATTCAGAAACAAGCTTTAGTTGACTGGGTACTTTGTAAACAGCCAGTCTGGTCTTTAATTTGGTACGAACAGTGCTCAGGTCAAGATCCTAAACAAATATTGTTTTTGTTTTAGACATAAAGCAAATTTTCTGTTATAAACTCATTTTACCTTTCCATCCTCCATAACAACAACAGCAGAAACCTTTTGTCCCCATTCAGGATCAGGAATACCAACAACAGCGACATCCAAAATACCAAGGTCGCATGATAATAATTCACGTTCAATTTCAAGCGCCGAGACCTTTTCACCTCCAGTCTGCATTTTTAAAACAAAATAGCGTATTTTTAATTTTTGTTATTTTAAAATGTAAAATATGAATAATAAAACATACCTTTATAATATCAATACTATTTCTGCCCATGATTTGGTAATAACCATGCTGACCGACTCTCACAGCAACATCACCTGTTTTAAACCTAAAAAAAAAATTAGAATAAACTATATATACATGTAACATATAAATACATACCATCCATCTTCTGTAAATTCCTTCTTAGTTGCTTCAGGTCTATTATAATACCCTTTAAACACATTATCTCCCTTGATTTGGAGCGCACCAGGAACATTACGCAAATCAGTTACATCACGATCAAATACACCAGATCCTTCCACGGTTTCTGTCATAATACGCGTCTGCACACCTGGTAATGGAATACCAACTGTGCCTTCTATCCTTTCCCAAATAAAATACTCTTGACTCAACCCCATACCAATTTCTATTTTAAAAGAACATATGAATGTGGAAGCCTAAATAATTATTCCATTTCTTTCAAACTATTTTACCTGTCATGCCATAACGCTCTAATAAAACCTGTCCGCCACTCAACAATCTCCAAGCACTGCGTAAAGGTGTTGGGAGAGAAGCTGAGCCCGAAACCATGAATCTAAACTGCTTACATGCCTGTGTGTATTGAGGCTTGAATTCATCACTGATCTTTGTTTTATAATACTGTGTCAATTTGGCTGTGATAGAGAGGGAAGGTTAATTACCATAGTCGTAATTTTTATAGAAATCCTGGTTTTTTACCATAAACAGTGGGTACAGACATAAAGGTGGTTAAACGTGGTTTTTCCTCGGCAAATGTACCCAACCAACGCGTCCACACCTCCTTGGGATCAAACTTTTGATGCATTTCGATGGTGGCACCAATATAGAGAGGACACATCAACGCATTCACAATACCGTGTACGTGGTGCAAGGGCAAGATGTGATGAATACGATCCTCGCTAGACCAGTGCCATGCCTTGACAAGTACAGATGTCTGTGCATCGATATTACGGTGTGTTGTCACTGCACCCTTGGGCTTACCGGTAGTACCACTTGTGAAGATAATAAGTGCACTATCATCCATGTTTCTCTCGGCTAATGTTGGAAGTGTCTAGAAGGCCTTTTTTTTAATTCTCCGTTTAACTGCCCCTCTTTCAGAGATAAACTTACATTGCTTAATACGTTTTCAAAATGACGATCAGTTAATAGCAAATAAGGTAATTTTGTGGTGGAGACAAGTTCATTGATACGTTGCTCAAAAACAGTATGGCCAATCATAAATGAAACCTGTGCTTCCTCCAAGTTGTAAACCTGCTCAGGTGCGGGATGGCTCGTACCTTTTTTTTTTAATTTGTTAACTAAAAACTCTGTGCGTGTTTGTTTGTTTATTTTTTTTCCAACAAACTTACATAGAGGTACTGCAATACCACCTGCTGCCCAGACTGCCCATAATGATGCAACATATGCAAATCCACTGTTTTTAAAATACAATACGGATACAATTTATGTGTAAGATTCTGTTCAACACACCTTCTTATCTCTCTTACCTTGGACATAAGATAGCAATTCGTTCTCCATTCAAGTCACTATTATAAATATAGTAAATATACCTGGTTTATACGCAAAAAGGGCATGCGTATCATTTTACCTTTTATCTTTAAGTAATTCAGCTTTTAAAGCAGAAATAGCAAGTACCAACTCTTTATATGTAAAACTGGTATTCAAGCGAACATCATCAATGGCTATTTGATTCTCGTTACTGGCATAGCCGAGCGCATTTGAGAAAAGCGGAAAATTAGGTAAAGTGTTACTCATTTATCAGCAAAATAGAAGAAAAAAGGAGAAGGGAAAGAAAAAAAGAAAGGGTGAGAAGATGAGAAGGTGAGAAAGTCTACTTTATATAGGATTAACTTTTATCCTACAAAATGGACGCTTTCTTTAAATCGGCGGTTCAAACAAAAATGCAACGAGAAAAAAAAAGATCCTGAATAACGTGAATGCTTTTTTTATTATTATTCTATTTTATGTTATAAACCGTTCCTCTATAAAAGCGTTTAGCCTAGTAAAGAATATGTTTTGGTTACAAAAGGCGAATCATAATGAAAATGATCTGTTACTTTATTTATCATACGACATGGATTTGTTTGTTAAAGGACAAAGTTAAACCTCAGCACAAATGCCTTGTGCCTTCCAAAAAGGATAAAAAAACATTATTGCCACCATTTTTAATATAAAACATAAACACATCTTTATTCAATGTGGGCCCATTTTGCTAGTTAAATCCAGAAATAATGAAGCGATTTTGAAGAACGTCACTTTCCCCCCAAAAAAAGCACGTTATTTTTGCTTTATGCTTAATCCGAGCACGTCCAGAGTAAGATTATAAAGACCGTGGGTAATATAAAAGAAGCTTTTTTCACATATCTATGCGAAATAAATTTTATTTTTAGGCCTAACCTTTATATAGCATGCTTTAAATATAGACTTTTAACTCTAAACTATTAAACACAGTGTAGATACCAATCTTTCAACAAATTTTACGTAATCATTTTTTACTACATTCTAATAAAAAGAACTTTGCTTCAAGGAATCTGTAGTAAATGGTATCCAAAATAGAAGATAGCGGAAAAGAGACTCTACTTGAGGAGGAATAGAGTCTCTCCGCATTCACTTGCTATTTTCTTCCATCTTACCGAGCTGCCGGAAGTCATTTCCGGTTCTTGGGGGCTCTATCATAGTTTAACCACATTAAATATACACATATATAGTGGCCAATTAATTTTATTTAAGTTCGTGAGGAGGTACCAGGTTTGAGATAAATGGTTTATTCAAGTCATTTTATTGTAAAGTAAAATATAAGGAGCTTTTATAAACTTCTAGTAAGTGTAATTTGGATGACGTGAGATGAAAAAAAGGATCACATTCACATCTCACTTATCCCACTTAAGAATATATCTTTTGTTGAGTTGCATGTAATTGTCACGATAGGCGATGTTGCCTTTTCATTGTAATCCATGGATAGGGTTGGGGGAAATATCGAGCTATCTTGTAAACCAAAGTCTTCTTCCATAGCATTCCAAGCTATTTTGTTGCCGTTTTTAATCGTGTACATACGTTTTTCGTTATTACAACGTGTCAGCACCAAGATATAGCAATCAGGATCAAACTTATCAATGATTTGGAGATAGCGGAGATTTGTAGTTGGCATCGTAATAAAAAGTTCTTTGCCCTTTTCATCAGTATACTTTCTGAGGCCTTTAAAGCAGTTTCTGAACTTTAAAGTGTGCAATTGTGGACAAGACTTTGAGATAAAAATACCGATGCTTGGTGCTAAAAGCACATCAGTAAATTCTAATTTCTTGATCTGGTGAAAAACTGAAGGGCTGCTGCTCTTTCGATTTCTAGTGCGGCATTTCAGCTCTAAATTGGTTATCTTCAGCGATTGAAGATTCTCTCCACACATATCTAGGATATCGTTGAAATAAGCCGTTTCCCGTCCGCTATCATGGACAACAAAGTCGAGTTCTGTTAGCATTTTCATCAAGCTTAACCGTTGATACATGCGTTCGCTCAAATCCACTATTCTAAGTGACTGAAGATATTTTGATTGATTTAAATCAGGTAATAAATTAACTGTTTCACTATACAAAAAGTCGTCCAATATGAGTGATTTCAGTCGACAATTGCTTTTATCTAATGCTCTTAGAACATAATCATATTCGTGTTTGGAATGTAGCTGGAGATGGAGTTTTTGAAGACGAGGAGCTAGGTTTGTTAATAATTCATCCCATTCATTGCGCACAAATTCAGGATCGTCGTCATAATCCTCATTTCCACGCACAAAGACACCGATTGATAATTCAGATAAATTTGGGTATTTTTGTAAAATGTACGAAAGTAGCTTTTTTTTGGCCAATAATCCATTCACATAACTGTTGATGACGGAAAAAGATGTAACAGAAGGAGCAGGCACAATTATTTTCGGTGGAGCGATTTTGGTATAACTGACTTCCGTTAATACAAGCGATTTTAATGATGGCAAGTTACTGTGTATAAATTCGACATTATCGATATTTAAGCCCACCATACTTAGCGTCAGATAGTTCAAAGATGGAGTATTTAGCAAAGTTTTGCGGTAGTTTTTTGAGTTGAAGGTCTTGTTGTATGCACGGAGTTCGAGAGTTGTCAAACTTGACCAAGTGTTTGATGCAAATAGCTCTTCTATATCTTCAAAGACACCACCAAAATAACGTTTTAGTTTGTTGTGCCAGGGGTCGAAACAATTGGGTCGTGGAATTATAGCAGGATTTATATAAAAGTCGAGTATTTTTAGAAACAGTTTTGGAAGGATAGCCATATCAAAATCCTCGCCAGGGTTCATTTGAAAAAGCGATCGTTTTACTTGCGTTCCGTAAGAAGGCTCGCGTTGAACGCTTGATATGACACTGTCAAGGCCTTTTTCGGAGCTTATGCTTAGTGTTTCAAATAGCACAGCGGATTTGATGACGGACTCCCATTCATGGCAAACTAGCATGCATTGTAATTTATCGTTTTGGTGGAGAAGACGAAAGATGTAAATGAGGATTTCAGCAGAAATGTTTTTCATTGCTGGAATACGAAACTTTTTTTTGACCCAAAAATAAAAAGATCACGATAAATGTATGTGGCTTATATTCTTTATTTGGAAGGTTCTCTTGCATGTGGGCATCGTTTATACTTATCATTCATCAGCCATTCATCAAATATTATTTGTTTTGATGGAAAAGATGCTTATACGGGGTGATAGCTTTAATAGAAGAGTATGAAGGTGAATAGGCTAACGTGGATACCGTATATCCACTATAGATTGAATGGCAGATCATGTCTATATGTAATACTCTACAAGAACATCAATACACCTTTTTATGATTTCCCTTAGTGTTAAGTAAAAAGTGAGAAAGTCGGAGTAATTAATGTCGGTTTTAATATTGTTATGCTGAAACTTTATTCAAAAATAAATATGAACCAAGTAAACAATTGTGTTAAATGCATATACCAGTCAAACTACTGTTTATCAAAATGCTGTATATGTGATTTCAATCAAGTAGAAAAAGGGAAATAGCAGTTTTTCTTATACAACCCCAAGATAGGGACTGTTCATCTGAATGAAAGAAAGAAAAGAAGTCATTGAAAAATCCTTTATATATATCTACTTTATTTCGGGTAATTCTTTCTTGTCTCTGCATCTGCTACTTTTTATCTCTATTGGTTTATCCCCTTATTCCGTTCATTATACCAAATGATTGATCTTTGTATTTTTGATACCCCGTATTTATTACTCCAACGTTCTCACTTTTTACTAAACTCCAAGGATAAGCTCTTTTTATGATCACTCATTCGTTTAAACATTTTTTCCCATCAACAATGGAAAGACAGTACACCACTGACAACATCAATAAAATACCAAAAGTGGGCAAAAGCATGTGATTTAGTGGGTCAAATGCAAAACGACCCGATACAAAAAAAAACCTTTATACAATGAATAAGGGGAGAAAGAGGTCAAAAACTAGAATTTAGGTTATACATTTATGCATATTGAAAAGTATAGAATGGGACAGGGGCTGCAGAGAGTTGTGCGGAACGTTTAAACTGTACAAGGTCATCAACAAGGATGGCATTCTCTGGTAATTTTGTATGATCACGATCAGAATAACCGCTTGGACCTTGCTTCAGTTTATCCACAATCTCATCCAACAGTTGAGGTGTGATTGGGTTCTGTAGAATGGCCTTCTCCTTGCAATGCTCCAGGAAATCGGAAAGACCTTCTTTTGTGGAAATCTTGGTGTCACCACCAAATTCCGTTAGCCAGTCCTTGAGGTTCTCCTCTGAAACGGTCTTTTTATCAATAATGTTGAGGTAACGAAGAACAGGATAGAGTTCGTCCAGTGTAAGGTTAGCCTCATCATCAGACTTGAATACGGGAGCCTTTTTTGACTTGAGATGAATAGAGAGCGCTGATCCATCCTTTGCGGTGGGAAGAATATATTGGTCATAAAAGGCAAGAAGAGATTCTTTTGTAATGGTTCCCAACTCTGCCACATCCTTTTCAATTTCATCATATTCATAGTATCCAGATTCAATGTGGGACCAGTAGCTGTAACCTTCATCCCAAAGATTCTTGTGCTTTTCCAATCTATCTGCAATCAATGAAGCTACCTGTGATTGATAATCCTTGTCCGTCATATCCTCAATGATCTCTCGGAGCGAATCCAAAAATTCGTTTGTTCTATTCTCCAAGTAAACGGGATCACGCTCACTTTGAATAATCAAACGGAAGCCAAGCATACCAAGGTATTTACGAATACCACTAAACACCAAGTAGCCCAATTGCTCCTTTGTTCGAAGTTGATTAAAGCAAGGCTCCTGAGCAATTTGTGCCACAAGACCAAGTCTAGCGCGAAGTGGAATATCGGTTACAGGGCAGATTTGAGTATAGTAGCCGATTGCTGAGTTTACATCATCAGGGTCGCGCACAGGCAACTGATATATATAGTGATCACCTGTTGATAACTTGACCGCCCTTTCCCCAATAAATTGGCTAGGTAAAAGTGGACGTGGCGCCAAGATGGACTGAACATTATCAAACATGGAAATAACCTTGTCTTGCTCCAAACTTCCATGTGCAAGCCCCTCGATATGAAGAGTAGAGAGCATGATAGGAATGAATGCCTGTACCTCCTCCATTGTGATGTCCACAATTTCCTTGGCCAAATCCTCATACTTCCACATCATCTCACTTAATGCAAAAGACAAATAATAGGCAGCATGCTGGTAGGGTGCTTCCAAAAAGAAATTCTCGTAGCTGCGTGTGACTTGATCTTTAATGATATCAAATCTATTGGCACTGATTTCGATATCTTTCATTTTGGTGACCACCTTTTCAAGCAACAACGGTAATTTATCACTGTAGCCACCAACATAAAGCTATCGTGAATTGAGAAAGAGATATGTTTTAGCATAACTGAATATATAACAACTAAAGTTATGTGAAATTTACCAGCAAGCCCTTTGTTTCAAGGTTGATGTAATAAATCAATCCAGCCACCTCTGCATTGTAAGAGTATTCAGTTAAAGTATCAGACAAGAGCTGAATATAAAGTCTAGTGATGTAAAAGAAAGATCAGAAAAAAATCCTTATTATTCATCTCCCCCAAAAAATGAAAAATGAAAAAAAAAAATACTCACGCTAGTATAACAGCATTTCTTGGAGTAGCATAAACCAAAGGATTCTTAAAAAACATCCATACATTTGTTTTAGGAATGGAAAAAGTGTCGTCCTTCTTGTACCAGACTCGGGTAATGGGATTCTCCTGGATCAACATTGGCTTCTTTGCTTTTTTCACGGTATCAAGTTTGGTTACATCCAATACGGTCGGGATAAATTCGTTAATGGTAGGTAGTGCAAACTCTGGATTCAAGGTGATGTGCTCAAGACGCTAAATTCAAGTTCAGTAAATCACCCACGACCCATCTATTGAATTGCCTACCTTATTTAACTCGTCACTCACAGGAAGCACAGTATAATCTGTAGAATACCATTTCTCCACCTTTGTTGGCTTGATACCCTTGGGGAACTCTTGACATGCAATTGTCAATCTAAAGTTGTCGGCTCTCAAAATATCCAAATGCTTTTCAATTAGTTCAGGATCATATTTTCTGAGGACTGAGCCACCGCTGATTGTCCACTGTGGGGGCAGGTTCTCCTGCATTTGCTGAGAAAGGAAAGATGTGTACTGCGAAGGTGGGCATTTTTCAGAGAATTTAAACTCAATCTCTGCCAATGATTTGATTTCATCAAAGATCCATTTCTTCACACCCTGATCTTTAATCATTTCTATGTATTCAAAAATGGATGCTACCACGTCTTCGTATTGGCCTAATTGAATATGTAAGCATAAGAGCTATCTTGTACTGCTTTGCTTTACTTACGGAGCCCTTGTTCAGTGAGGTCAACGCTAATATGGAAGAAGCCAAATCCAATGCCACCAAAGCACATTCCAGAGCTGAGATAGGTTGCCCATCCCCTTTTCTTTATAAGCGACAAAATCGAGCCCGGACCTTCGTGGCCGGTCAAATGAGATATATAATGGGCAGGCTAAATGATCGAATTGAGTGAGCTTACGTACGTAACACACAGTTTCTCTCCTTCGTCCTTTCACTAAAAGAAATAAATACCTGGCTTTCGTAATAAGGAACCTGGTCGGGGAATGGGAATGTTACATACAGTGTTCGACTCTTTTTAACAGATTTTACAAAGATCTGTTTTAAAAGCTCGTTTTGTGTAAGCGGATGACCATTAAATGATGGTACTGGAATGCTTTTATTGGTAACACTCGAGAATTTATCAACCACCCATTCAGTTAACTGATCCAGCGATTCTTGATGAAAGTAGAGATTAATTTATGTTTCACTTTTTGCTTCACACACACTAACCTCTTCCGAGAACAGTCAATTTCATGATATTAGCCGAGTAATAGTCTGCATGGAACTTTAGTAACTCCTTTCTAATATCCAAACCCAACTTTTTCGGTCTATCCATCAATGTCTCCAAGTTGCCGGTTTCAAACAAATGCCATGGGTGGTTGGGATTGCTCTCGGTCTTTTCGACCTGCGCAATACGCCAGCAGTCGGACTGCAGGTTCTTTTTATGTTCGGAATCCACCGCCCTCAATTCACGTTCTGTACAACTCTCTGAGAACAAAGGATCAATGAAAAAGTGCGAAAAGCGATCCAATGCACCTTCGAGCCATTGATGTCCCACTTCAAAAAAATAATTGGTGTTTTCTGTGCCTGTAAAAGCATTTGCATAACCTAAACACACAGCCGCATTAACAAAAAGCGCAGCTTCCAACCACTCCCTCCATTTACCTGAATGCTCAGAAAGATAACTGTAATAATCATTTTCCTTTGGGTACTTTTCGGTGCCCATAAACAAAAGATGCTCGCAAAAATGAGCTAACCCTTGCAAGTTTTCCTACCGAAAAAGGAGTAAGCTACCAGCCATAAAATATATTTCAACCAACTTACAGGATCACTTGAACTTCCAACATGAACATCCAAAGCGGCACTTGCACGATCTGTTTCTGCATCGCTTACGATGAGCACCTCAAGTTGGTTGCTCAGCTTTAACAGGCGGTATTCACGCTCATCGTTAGCGGGCTTTTCTAGCGGCTTGTTATACACAGCGTAGCCTTTGTTGGATTGCCACTCTTCACCATTAGTTATTATAGAAACCATGTAATAAATATAAAAGTAGGTATTTTTCTTTTTAAAAAAAACAAAAAAAAACAAAAAAAAAAAA
>VCJJ01001620.1:46188-59926 GCA_024139415.1 Backusella tarrabulga
TGATGGCATTTTTTTCAGACTTGAATGTTCTTTTATGATTACTCTAATCCCATTCAATCTAGATCATTGATGAACTTGTATTACAATTCTTTGCATTAAAGTTTCGCTAAAGCCATGACCATGAAAAAATGACTTTTATAGATTTAAATATGTGCTTTTAATTTTCTGTGTTCAGTGGTGATATGACTCATATTCTCACTTCATCAGAAAAAAGACACACAACGTAGCACCGTTTTTTCTCTCTCTCTTGTGTTCACATAAAATACCACATCGCTCAATCATATTTTGCTTTATGCAACCAACGGAACGATTGAGGAGCAGCCTACACTTTTGGCTGGAATACATCTTATGCCCAGTCAAAAGCATCCTATCCGGTTTCGTCGTTTGAAATTTACATAACTTAATGTTGATTTATTGAATGCATAATTATATAGAGAGGAGGATGAGGGAAGAAAGAATCTGTCCAAATAAAGAATATAAGCCACATACAATTATCTTATTTTTGAGTCAGAAAAAAGTTTCGGCTTTCCTTTTACTTATTCCAGCAATGAAAAACATTTCTGCTGAAATCCTCATTTACATCTTTCGTCTTCTCTACCAAAACGACAAATTGCAATGCATGCTAGTTTGTTGTGAATGGGAGTCCGTCATCAGGTCTACTGTGCTACTTGAAACACTTAGCATAAGCTCCAAAGAAGGTCTTGACAATGTCTTATCAAGTGTTCAACGCGAGCCTTCTTACGGAACACAAGTAAAGCGACTGCTATTTCAAGTAGATACTGGTAATGACTCTGATTTATCCCTCCTTCCAAATATATTTCCAAATGTACTTGATTTTTATATGACACCTTTTATGAATGCACAATCCAACGGGTTCGACCCCTGGCACAACAAACTGAACCATTTTTTAGAGGCCATCCTAAAGCCGAACTTGAATACCATCCTGAAAGCGATCCTGGACAGATTAGAAAGATATTTGTATCAAACATTTGGTCAAATTTGACAGCTCTTGAAATCCGCGGAGGCCGCGAGAATTTCGATTCAAAACATTTTCTCAGTACTTTGCTGAATACTCCGGCGTTAAAACATCTCAAGCTACATTCAATGAGCTTTGGTGTGGATGATTTCGAATTCATACACAACGCATTACCATCATTAAACTCACTTTGTCTAACGGAAACGGACTATATCATTCACGATCCACCGAAAAACATTATACCTGCTTCATCTGTTACCTCTTTTTCCGTTGTCGACAGTTCTGCGAGCGAATTATTGTTCCAAAAAAAATGCTATTTTTGTACATTTTACAGAAATACCCAAATCTATCTGAATTAGCTATTGGTGTTTATGTGATTGACAATGATCATGACATGGAGACCGAATTTGTGCGCAATGAATGGGATGACTTATTAATGAATCTAGCCCTTCGTCTTCAGAAACTCTATCTCGAGCTACATTCCCGAGGGGAATTCGCTTATGTACTATGGGCATTAGATAGAAGCAACTGCCAACTGAAATCACTGACAATGGGCAGCTATTTGGAAAAGAAAGTGTCAATCTATTACCCGATTTAAATCAATCGAAATATATTCAGTCACTTAGAATAATGGATTTGGGTGGACAGATATATCAACGGTTGAACTTAATGAAGATGTTAACCGGAATCGACCTTATTGGGCATGACGACGGATTAGAAACGGCTAACTTCAACGATCTTGTGAATATATGTGGAGAGAATCTTGAAACACTGAAGATTACCCATTTAGAACTAGAGTGCTCTTCGATTACAAAGAACATCACCGATTCAGTTTTTAACGGGTTCAAGATATTAGAGCTTACCGATTTATGTTTATCGTCTAGTATCGGCTCTTTCATCTCATGGTCTTTTCCACAACTACACACTTTAAAGCCCAGGGCCTGTTTTAAAGACTTTGAATACACTTTTGATAAAAATAATGCAGATTTTTACTTCATGATACCAAACATAAGCCTTCGCTATCTTGAAATCATTGATACCTTTGGTCCTGACCACTATGTCTTGGTGTTGACACTTCGCAATAACGAAAAAGGTTTGTATACGACGAAAAGCGGCGAAAAAGTAGGGTTTTATGCTTTTGAAAAACGCTTTGGTTTACGAGATAGTTCCATATTTCCCCCACTTCTGTCTATAGAGTACGGTACAAAACCCGTTTCGCCTATTGTGACAATTGTATGCAATTCAGTAAAAGACATTTTCTTGAGTGGAATTTGATTATTTTTTTTTCTTCCTCATATCCTCTAACGTTCACTTTCCCTAACGTTACATGGACTAGACATTTAGAGCAAATCTTTACAATAACAAGAATTGAGTAAAACCATACATCTAGTTTGTACTAGGAACCAGAAAGAAATGCAAAACTATAATTGTTATAGTTATATGAACGAAGAAATACTAAAATGTGTATTTTTAATAAAGAGAGAGACAATTAATCAGAGCGGGACACATAAACCAAACATCGAAATCAAACATCTCCTGATTATAATTCGCTTATTTTTAACAGTTTTTTATTATTTTTATTTATGAGGAATCTTCTCGAGACATACAAATTGTAATAGTTTTAAATATCATATGGAAATGTCATTATATAATTCTACTTCTTCGTTTTATAACAATGAAATGAGGATGGATCAATTTTAAAATGTCGACATCTATAATCACTGTTATCTTTATGTCCGGGGCGTAGGCATTCTGTACAGACAGGATCTTTTAATATAAAATGTGTTTGTGAGTAAATGGTTTCGTTTATATTTCTCCATCAAATGATTCTTTTTACTACCATTACCTTTACGTTTTGCATCAGAAAAAAACGCACCAAGTTTCCCACCTATTTCATTCGAAAGTAGTTTAGTTGATAAGTAATACATTTTACTTGGTAAAATATACCAGAGATTTTAGCAGGGGCAGTACGAGGAGCAGATAATTTTTGGATTGAATGTCTGTTTGCTACAGGAGCACTTTGACTGAAACTTGCTTGACCTATATGATTTCGTCACAGTTTATATCTAAGTATTAAAGTATAAATACATCTTAATTTACCTTGGACTTGAACAGAAGAAGAAGAGGGTGTGTTGTTTATATTATAAGGGCATATCAAAGATCTTGCATTCATATGCCCAATTTGTCTACATTTTTTGCAGCGTACTTGTTCTATGTCATATAATATGAAATAAAGTTAGCTAAGAATGCTAGTTTTCTTAAAAATAAGACTAAGAAAAGTTTTATACCTTTGTTTCTCTTAACTACATCATCGACGTCTTTTCTTTCTTGCCTTATTCGTTGAGATTGATGGTTTGTTAGCCATCCATATTTATTGATGTTATCTGGTTTCTTTGACATTAATTAAAGCAAATTTATTTTGGTATTAGAATAAAAAGAAAAATGAAACTCGACTATTATTAATTTTATTTTTATATAATAGAAATGTTGTCCATTGTTGTCCATTATTATCCATTGTTTTTTTTAAGCACCGGTATTTTATTGGGATATTGTGCCTCTTTGAATAGAATAAAAAGAGTTTGACAACAAAAGTAACAAAAACACCCATGTGACACTGTAAATTACTTTGTTGCTGTTTATGATGGCATTTCATCAACATCCTTTTATTTATTTTACTACCAATTATAAACTTAAAGTCGTTGTCAAGGTATACTGTCCAGTAATATAGTTACTGTGTTTTTCAAAAAAAGAAGATGATGTTAATTAGTTGTCAAGAGGTTTTTATTTTACACTATTTATTATTACAACTTCACATTAGGTTTACAATTTTTATTAATAAGATATACTCATGAGACCATCATGGTATTCTTTATATTTTGATATAAATATGACCTTAACCACATGATATCATTGGAGTTTTGATATTCAAGAGATTCAGAGATAATTAGAAATAAAATTTGCACATAAAATAGTTTCTATAGTGGTTAGCAATTATAAAACAAGGACTTTTCTTAAGTTTTAATCCTCTGTCATAATAATACAGCCTTGAATCCTGATTTATTTCAAGTGTAATCACTTCACTGATTTAACCAAACTCATTACTAAAAATTGGTTAGATGTGTTTTTGTGATAAGTACTAGACGTACTTCGTATTGCTACTTGATTCGAACAAGTCCAACACATGAAATAAAGCATTTTAAAGGGTTAAACGGAAACATATATTACTATCAGCAAGATGTTTTTACTTTTTTTTTCCTCACTAATTCTATGAAAGAATATGCGCCAGTTAATATTTGTCTTTATTTTGTATGGTCGTCAGCATTAATTACATGTTTATTTTTTAAAATAAACAAATAACAGGAAAGAGAGTAATTAAATAATAGAAAGTTATAAAACAAACGCACACTCGTTTACAATGCATGTACGTAAATATGGTAATATGAGACCAGCATCATATAGTTACTATTTATGAAGTTTTTCATGGGACTGCAAACAGTATCGTTTTATATTCATCTCGATAAAAGCAAGATGATTGTAATTAGAGTTATTGATATGTTTTGTTTTGTTTGTATCTTGTCTATTTTTGTACGATCCCCAAGTTAGATCATATCAATTTGCTTACATAGTTTATGAACATGAACCCTGCTAATTAGATGATATTTGCTAACCATCAACAGCGTTGATACTTACCTAAAATGATACATATATAAAATAACAACAACAACAAAAAAGATACTCCTTCAAGTGTGATAATAAAGTACACTTCATAATTTATGCTGAATAAACCTGATTATCAGCAGCTGAACTATAATATGCAATCAACCGCTAACGATTAATGCATATATATACTTATAGTTAACTTAATTCCTCTGTGAAGGGTATGGGATGACGATAATGTTGCCTGTATATATATATATTATTTTGGATCTCTAAGTTCGAAAAGCAGAAGTATCTGATATTCGATAGTTGAAGAAACCTGTAAGAAAATTCTTTTTAAACAAAAGAGACCTCTATCAAGCAAGTCTTGTGCTTTGTCTACTTGGAGAAGTAAACTTCATAAAATTACGCACACATCAATACCCCCCTTAAGCAGTGATATTTTTAATAAAAAGTCTTTTGGATACCAATATTACCGATATTAACTATGATTTTGGTATTATAAAATGTATTAGTATATAAGGTAATGTGTGCATGCCCTTTGATAAACGCCGTTCTGCCTGCATGTAGGGATTTTTTAATAATTGTTTTAACCTTTATAAATTGTGTGATGATAGCCAAGATTATGCCACTACATTTTAAGTAAAACTATTTAAAAGCACCAATCCATGCCCTATCCCCTGCGCTGTGCAATTGTAATAGCAGATACACGCACATTGTTTTAATAAAAGAAGTGACCATCGTTATTACAAACATAAAAGGCAAATCAGATAGACACAAAACAAGCGCTTTTTATGGCATAAAAACACGAATATCTTCCAAAATTATACATGCCAGCGACATTCAAGGGCCTTCGTTTATTTTAAAAATAAAAATCACAATTACATCTTCTTTCATTGATAAATAGAATAAAACAGAAGCAATAGAAAACCCAAACTCTCATATGATGCAGATCCCATATTATCTCCCATTCCTTGCTTTGTCACTTTCTACACAAAAATAATCACGCAAACAAATCAACACAGAACTTCTGTGTTTGCAATGATCGTTGTATCTAAATATTAGAAATTAAGAACGGTTCAAGTTCGTTTTTTTACTAAACTTAAAATGATAGTTAGTAGATCAGTACTTTTAAGGTAATTGTTTAGTTCGAGCGTATGCATTGATGCATGAAGTTTCAATGAATAAATAAACCTTTTATGTTTGCATGAAATAGAAATGATCAATAAGGGTGAAAATAGAAATAGCGGGGGCCCTTTTTAGTAATGGAGGCCTATAGTAATAATATTAAACGCTAGGTAGTTTTAAAATAAGAGTGGCAATTCAGATAGCACACACACACTTGAAGTTTTCATCATTCATCACGTTTGCATGCTTATACATTATTATGCTTTAACTCTTTATGATATAATTTACTCAATTAAGTTTATATTAATGCTTCAAAATGCATGGGCGATAACGTTTTGTAATCAATCTTCTACAACTACTGGATTAGTCATAATGTTTATAAAGTTTTCTATGCTTGTACTGTGTGGTAGAATAGAGAAATTGTACTATTATAGTATTATCATAAAACAAGCTATAACTGTATATAAACCAATATCACAATCATAAATAAAATTGGATCTTCATAAAAATACAAATAAACTAGAAGTGAACAAACATCACTCAATACCTCAACTACGTGTCATGTGCCACTAAAAACAAATGGTTAGCGCTATCAGGCTGCTTTTTATTTTACTGAGCTATTTACACACAACCACATCTCATTTAATACATAAATATATGAAGGAAAGGAAGAAAAAATATATTTATATCAAAACTGAGAAATTGTGCTACTTTCATCCCATGACATTTTCCACCTTACTTCGATCAAAGCGTATACCCCATATGTAATTGAAATACTATAAAACTAAATAGATGGCATATATTTTATGTATTTTTTTTCTGGAAGAACAAAACAACAACAATAACATGTCAGCATGCAACAACAAAAATCTAAAGTAACTAAAAATAACAAACTACGTACGCCACGACCTAAAAAAGCTGATCTGCCGAATCCCGGGAAGAAGCTTGGCGTATATTAATAAATTCATGCGGCTATTGAAAATAGCAAATCCTTGGATTATGTGGATCACGTTACAGAACAAGAAAAAATCAAAAACTTCCCAATTAAGTCGATCCCTAACTATTTTATTCTGGTAAAAAAGACAGAAATCGGTCCGCATTACGTTGGTGGCGACACACTTACGTCGAGGTTGTCATGGACTTCCACGTGAGTGTTTCGCTTCTTTATTGCTTTTAAAAATAGATATATAAAGGCTTTTTTTTTTGTTTTAGTCTTTGCAAAAAAAATCAAGAGATTTATCTTTTTACATTTTTGATTTTATCTTTTATTTCCTGTTACTATATTTATGGCACTAAAACCACCTCTAGAAAACCCCGTTCAGCATGCAGTGATAGATGTATTTTCGCTCAGAGATGGCAAATTAAGCGTCGAGCAACAAATTGAAGTGTATGGTAAAGTATAAAGATGCCAAGTTTTTGTTATATCGTTTAATTAATGCCTTTTTTTATTATCACTAAAAAAATAAAAAAAAGTGAATGATTTATTTAATGTTGAAGAGAATAAGTCAATTTCACTAGAAGAAGTATTAGACAGTCTCCGTTATGTCATGGACTTTCGTATCAAGAATGGAGGTCAACCCAGCCTTGACATCAACCTGATGAGAAGACTCTGCCAAGGTCTACTGCTCAACATGGGACATACAGAAGGTCATTTCCTAAGGAAGCGAGCCACCACCGCCTCCGACATGGCATTCTATCTATTTGGAGACTTTCTTGAAGAAGTAGAAGAGTTTCGCACCGTCGTCAGCGAATTCGATGTATCTGAACTAAGACGTAATCTCAAGATCCATTATCGCTGCCAGCCCTACTCTTCGCAAGAACAAAAACGAAGTGCCATTGCCATGGTGCTACTCTTCACCTCGCTTTTCCCGAACCAATTTGGCGACTGGCATGACCTTGTTAAAGAAGGTGAACAAGGGGATATGGAAAAGCTCCTAAACTCATCACTAAAACAGGATGTGGCCAATACTGAGAATTCCATGATGCCAGGTCGGTGGCAAACACCCCAACTTAGCAACACTGTACCACCTCCCCCACAGGCGCTTTATTTTGATCGTTCTGTTGAAAATATCCTCAAGATGTTTCATCAAACAGATAAGGATAAAGGGTTGCCTGAGGCCCTTGTCTCCGCACTGCGTGATCAGTATGGCTCCAACCAGCTACCAAAACCACCGCGGCCTAATCCCTTCAAGATGCTGTGGGAACAATTGACCGATTTTATGGTGCTTATTTTGATTGCTGCGGCTATCGTAGAAGCAGCAGAAAAAGAATTTGATAGTATGATTGTGTTACTTGTAGTGGTTGTACTAAATACCGTCATTGGTTTTACTCAAGAATGGAAAGCCAGTAAAACATTGAACGCCTTGATGAATCTTTCAGTTCCACAGGTAAACAAAAAAAAAGTTTAATTCGCCCAGTTTTTTTACTCATTTTATCCTTGAATTTCATAGGCTCGTGTCATTCGCGATGGTGTGGAGCGTTATGTTGAATCAGAGGAGCTTGTACCTGGTGATCTTGTCATACTTGAAGAAGGTGATGCAGTTCCTGCTGATATTCGATTGATTGAAGTTGCTCAGTTGGGTGTAATTGAGAGTATTTTGACAGGTGAAAGTCTTCCAGTGCAAAAAGATGTACAAGCTATCAAGGCAAAGGTATATACTTGAATCTAGTTTGATGTAAATCGTCGTACTTATATTACATCTTTTGTTCCATTATTTTTCCGTATTGTTAACATTATTGTGTAACATAGACACGTAAGATCCCTTTAGGTGATTGCAAAGGCAATATTTTCATGTCCACCACTGTTGCTCGTGGAAGAGCAAAGGGTATTGTAGTACGAACAGGTGAACAAACAGAGGTAAAGTTTTCTTTTTTTTTAAAAGAATCATGTGATGGATAAAGCGATAATTTTTCTAAGCAAATGATGTATTTTAGATTGGTAAAATTAGTTCAGCAATTCAAAAAGGATCCAAGAAAAAAGTCAAGACTCCCATCCAAAGAAAACTCACAAAATTGGGTCGCTATCTGGTTGTACTTGCCATTTTTCTTTGTGCTCTCGTTGTTGTCATTGGTATTGCATGGAAAAAAGATGTCAAAACCATGATTAACGTTGGTTTAAGGTAAATATCTATTGCTTTATAATGATTTTATTAAATTATATATATATATAGTTTGGCTGTATCTGTTATTCCCGAAGGTTTAGTTGCAGTAACAACCGTCACCATGGCATTGGGTGTGCGACGCATGGCATCAAAGTAAATTTAAGCAAAACATAAACAAAAATTACCAAAAATTAACTTTATATTAGCCAATGTTTAGTGCGAACACTGCCTGCAGTTGAGTCACTAGGAGGTGTCACAGTCATTTGCTCTGACAAGGTAAACAAAACAATAGGTTCCGGCTAAACGTACTTTTTTTTTTCTCACACTTTTTTTTTCTCGGATTTTTTTTATAGACTGGTACGTTGACAGAAGGTAAAATGGGTACTTCCGAATTATGGACTACGGATAATTCTCTTTACAAGTTTACCGAATCCACTAGTCTTGATGCCCAGCAAGGCGAAATTATTCTGGAACCAGATCAACTCCGTCGTCGTATGATCCATCATCGTCGAACCGTACCTGCGCAATCGACAGACACTTCATCTTTAGATTATGCAGCTATGAAACCAAAGCCCATTGACACATCTGATCCGTCCGGTTACACAGAACAGCTCTTTTATGCACTTATGATTGCCAGTCTCTGTAACAACTCATCCATCCGTACCGATGAGGAGACTGGCGAGCTAAAACCCATCGGTGATCCCACCGAAGTGGCACTGACTGTAGCCGCCGAGAAAGGTCGACTTGGTCGTGACTACTGGAGAAAGCAAGGCTACATCAAGGTGTTTGAACGGGCGTTTGATAGTGAACGTAAATTGATGAGCAGTTTGTTTACACGTCGCAACCAAGACAGCATGATGGTGTGTAAGGGTGCCCCTGAAGAGTTACTTCTCAAATGCAGTCACTGTTATCACCCTAACGGTCGCGACATCCAGGAAATGACTGATGATTTTGCATCCAGTGTCTACGATGAGAATACCAGAATGGCCTCACAGGGTCTAAGGGTCCTGGGTCTAGGCTACAAGACGGTTCCCCAAAATGTCTCCGACGTGATAAATTCCGAAAAGTCGGATGAACCAGAAAGCTCCTCAAATCCCGTTCTCGCAGAAACCGGATTTACCTTTGTGGGTCTGGTTGGTTTGATTGATCCACCCAAACAGGGTGTGAAAGAAGCTGTTGCGACATGCCAACAAGCTGGTATTCATGTTATTATGATCACAGGTGACCATATTCAAACAGCAACAGCCATCGCTACTCAGCTTGGTATCTTTAAAGAAAATGTACCAGGAATGGTAAGATTTGTACTAGAACATATTTTATACAAAACATCTAATTTCTCTCCCTTCTTATTTCTAGAGCCGTGCAATTCTGGGTCGTGAACTAGATTTGTTGTCTGATGATGCCATCATTTCATTAGACCCATTCCCAAGTGTATTTGCTCGTGTTAGTCCTGATAACAAATTAGCCATTGTAAAAGCACTCCAGCAACGTGGTGAACTGGTTGCTATGACTGGTGATGGTGTAAATGGTAAATACTAAACTCACTTTTGAAAGAACAGAAAAAATAACACATATATTTAGATGCACCTGCTATTAAATCTGCAGATATTGGTGTCGCTATGGGTATTGCCGGTACTGAGATTACCAAACAAGCTGCTGATATTGTCCTTGTCAATGATAACTTTACTACCATTGTTGATGCCGTTGAAGAAGGCCGTCATGTATTTGATAATATCCTAAAGTTTATTGTCTATCTTTTGAGTTGTAACGGTGCTGAAATCTTTCTCATGCTCATTTGTACGATTGCGAATATTGACGTACCCCTTTCTGTCATGATGATTCTTTGGGCCAATATTATTGGTAATATATTAACATTTTGAGAAAAAAAAATATGCAAACGCATAATCTAACTCTTCTTTTAGCTGATATTCCACCTGCAATGGCATTGGGTGTTGAACCTGGTGAGAAGGACTTGATGCAAAGACCTCCTCGTAATCCTGAAATGGGTGTACTAACAAGAACAACCTGGGTGGTTATATTTACACAATCTATGTTAATTGCTGTTCTATCACTTGGTACTTATTTGATAGCATTACATGTACTTAAGGTGCCTCTAAATCTTGCACAGTCAATGGTAATATATTAAAAAAAAAAAATAATATTATTAAAAAAAAAATCAAACTAAATCTCTTATAGACATTTACCACCCTGACGACGCTCCAACTGGTTCACTCATTCCTCTCCCGCAGTGTCCACCAGTCTGTGTTTAGGACGGGCATTCTTTCCAATAAATGGATGGTCGGAGCCTTCATCACGTCTTTTGGTTTGATGATTCTTGGTGTGTACGCTCCTGGACTTTCTCATTGGTTAGAGCTTGTAGCTGTCGGATGGCAATCATGGGTCATGACTATTGTTTGTGTTATCCTCCATATTGCGTTTGTTGAAACCGATAAATTAATCATCAGAAAAATGCAGAGCAAGATCTAATTAACAACGTTAATAATAACTGATGTGTATAATAATAATAATAATAATAGTAATAAAAATATATTAATCATTTTATTGAATTAAGCATATCTTAATCCAAATAAAGAGGGGGGACGAAAGGGGAAGAGGGGGTAGATGGATGGGATCATAGAATGTAAATAGTTTGATCTTGACATTTCGATTACTAAAGTGACCAAATTAGAAATAAGTAATAATAAAAGTGCGTTTTTAATATTATATATATTGAAATGAACTTGATCCATTTTAATGTGTTTTTATTTTCATTTATATTTTAATGAAATAGCTGAACTATGTTATATAAACAGAATTAATAATAACAGTTAATAATAAAAATAATAATTAAATGAAAAAAAGCCAAATATTCCAATAACCGTGCGAGGCTAATAAAGAAGAAGGGATAAACTTACATAATCAATTCCATCATGGACTTAATTTAACCTTTCATCTCATCAGGAGGTGTTACTGTTATTATTAATATCTATTTTCTTAAAGCTAAAAGAAAGGGGAGGGGGAAAGAAATGATAAAGAGATCTAACGTATATATATATACTGAGGATATTTTGTTTGTTTTATTTTCACTACTTTTTTATTATTATTCTTTTTTAAAAAAACTAAAAAGCCAAGAGATTTATTTACCTTACCAGTAATAAGGAGAGAGAAAGAATCCAAGAAAACTTGTTTCAAATAATTTAAACAGTACAACACACTCGAAGATTTTTACAGTAATTCGTTGATACAACATGAAATTTGCTTTATTTTCTACTTTTGCTTTTGTAATCACCCAAGTTCTTGCAAAACCTGCGCCAGGATGTCTACAGAATTATACAGGTAAACCATATATAAGAAAAGAAGGGTAGTTCTCTTGATTAATTCGTTCCTTTATCAGTTGTGGCTACAGATACATGTACATCAGTTGCAGCAAGATTTCATCTTCCAGAGAACGATTTTTATATAATGGTAAGTTCTATTCGTTTTATTGGATCATAAAATACCAACATTAGTATCTCGCATTAATATAGAACCCTGGATTACATCACAACACAAATCATGTAAGTTACTATATATACCAGAAACGAATGAATAGTAATATATAAATGAAATTCTAGGATTGCGATAACTTGGATGTTGGTAAACCATTTTGTGTGTGCATGAGACAACCCTGTGTAAGTTGTGATATATAATAAAAGGAATGGCTATTGACATAAATTATAGGCAATGGCTGCCCAGAATCCAATGGCTTCCTCCTTGTACCCACTCATTTCCAATAGCCTTTATCCCAGCCCCAGCGGCTTTAGACCTGCACTTCCCTCCAATTCACTACTCCACCCTTCCATGGCCAGTGGAGCAGTCGCCTCACCCTCCAACCATCCATTATCACCACCCAACATGAACAATGTCATGATGAGCGCAAGTCAAAACCCGGGCGTGTCCAATACCCTTCGAGCCAGTGGGACAGCCACAGGTATCATCAATGCCCAGGCAAGCCACTCTGGAGTCAATAGTGGTGCAACCATGGAAACCATCTTTGGTACGATGACAGCAAGTATTATTATGATTTCCGCACTTTTCTCACTGTAACAGACACAACATTATTTACAAGAAAGAGGGAGGAGGAGGAGGAGGAGGAGGAGGGGAATATATATATATATATATATATATATTTATCCTTCGTTTTTTCTTTTTTACCTCTCTCCCATCCAATTTTATTATTATTATTTTTATTGAATCGAGTGATCCATCTTATTTTCTGCACCAGGAATTTTATGATCTGCTGGATTGGCGTTTGCCTCATAGACGGTTATAATCGGATCTCTTTTAATCTATTATTTATATTATTATTAAACTGCGTATTTTATCATCCTCCATTGCTTACCTCTGTCCATTCACCCTTAAATGCAAGGTATCTCACAATGCTTGTATCTTCACCATGATTATCGGGGAAGAAGAGTGTAATGTTTCGAACATTTGTAAACTTTGTGATTCTGACTCCATATTCAACCACATCATCGGTTTGGACAAGATCAAATTCTTGGGTGGCTGTATAACTCTCAGCCACATCAAAATCGACATCCTCACGATTGATAAATCTTGTTTTTTATTAATTATTATTCGTATTGAGCCCTATCTTGACTTACACTTTCATCTTGGTAGGTGCTTGATCACCTCTGTCTGTACGTACACAGATAGAACGCAACTTTACACTTCCAGTAAAACTATTTATAGTAAAGGTTGTTAGTGATAAAACCATGGAATACGAAAAAGACTACGTACGGTACAAACACAATCAACTGTTCATCAGCATCGCTTTCTAAAAACTAGATAAAAGCCATTTGAGTCATGATGAATATAAAAAGTAAAAAAAAAAAAA